>CAUYQG010187377.1:0-32171 GCA_963574415.1 Tarsius wallacei
GGTCTCGCCAAGTTGCCCGGGCTGGTCTGGAACCCGTGGGCTCAGGCAATCCACTCGCCTCGATCTCCCAAAGTGCCGGGAGGACGGGCTGAGCCGCGGAGCCCGGCCAAGACACATCCTTTCAAAACCGGCCATCAGCCAGGCTCGGTGGCTCAGCCTGTAATCCCGCGCCTTGGAAGGCTGAGGTGAGTGGATTGCCTGAGCCCGCGGGTTCGAGACCCGCCTGGGCAACTTGGCGAGACCTCATCTCTACAATAAATCAAAAAATTAGCCGGGCGTGGTAGCACGTGCCTGTAGTTCCAGCTACACGGAAGGCTGAGGCGGAAGGATCGCCGGAGCCCAGCAGGTCGAGGCTGCGGTGGCCGGGAGCGGCCCCTGCCCTCCAGTCTGGGCGACTGAGTGAGACTCCAACTCAAAAAAAAAAAAAAAAGCTGGCCATCCACGTCCATTTGGAACGTGTTCGCATTCTTGCCACGCGGTGGCGCCACCCCAGCCGGGGAGCAATCCCTGCCGACTCCAGTCCCCGTGGTCTGAACCAGGCTGTTGTTTACACGCACCAGAATGGCTGCGAGTGATGGCGGGGGCTTTGTTCCGTTTTTGTCTTTCAGAATATCCTTCACTATCTTTTAATGATGTCATCCGCACGTCCCATAATTGGCGGTCCTGCTGAGAGCGCCCAGGAGCATTGCTGAACCGAAGGGAGGCTGGATGCGCGAGGCCCCATGACACCCTAGGCTTTGCATGAACCAGCAGCCCCGAAGACGTTGGAGGCAATGCTGAGAATACAGAGTGTGGCTACAGACCGATGTTTCCCTGGAACGCATGAGAAATATTCCCAAGGGAAAGTGAGCCCTGAATGGCGTGCACTTTGACTCCTGCCTTGTCTTGTTTTTCTCTTTCTCAGCCAAATGCTGGGAGATTCCTGACGAGCAGACTGTGGTTTAGCTGCTGCTTTGTTTAGTAATTAGGCCCGTGGACTATGCAGGAAGCCAATCTGGGTTCAAATCCTGATTCCACCACTTCCCAGTAGTATGATTTCAGGCAACTCTCTGCGTCTTATTTCCTTATTTATAAAATGGGCACGTAACAGTACCCAGTTCACAGGGTTGCTGTGTGAGAGCTCAGTGGAGACAGTCTATTAAGGGCTTAGCACAGGGCCTGGGACCGAGGAAGTGCTTAGTGTCAGCCAGCCTTCTCTTCGGCATTATCATCCTCCCAGCTCACAGCTGAGCCAAGCCCGCAGGAGAGGGAGTTTCCTTCACTGAGAGAATCTTTTCCCCTTCTCTCTCCTCCTATCTGACACATAGCTGGAGAGCTGACTGTGCTTGTCTCTGAAAATCAATCTGTTATTCAATTCTATGCCAATCTTGTTTTTAAATCTGTGGGAAAACTTTTGGAGTTTTAGTAGGAAAGACTACTATAGCCTTGTGAATCAAGGCTGGTTAGATGCTGGCAGAGCCTTTGGGGACTGTCCCTCCCCTTTGCCATGTCCACTTCTCCTTCCCTGGGCTGTTCTGACTTCCTCCTCACATCCCAGAAGTCTTCACAGGGACCTGCTGCCCAAGACATGGCACCCTGTGAGCCAGACCTGGAGGTCTCTCACTCCGCCCCCACCATCAAATCTCAGAGACCCAGGCCCCATGGGGGACTCCCCTGTTCCTTCTTCTCACAAGGTGCTCTTGCTGTCTTTGCGGAATAAGGCATTTTAGGGATGAGTCAAAGGATGATAAGGGATAGAAGGGGATTGGGAGGACACTTCTCCCTCTCTGTGAAGTGGCATTTGACTGGAAGGATTTGGGGCAGCCGATTCTGATGGCTGGTGGTGGGGGTTGCTTCTGGTTGGGAGACTCTGGCCTGGGATCGCTGAAGTGGCTGGGTAGGCCCCGAAGAGGGACAGCAGGAATGTATTAGTCGGGGTTCTCCAGAGAAACCGAACCAATAAGATATGTGTGTGTGGGCAACCCCAGTGCTTTTCTGTCCTCTCAATAAATAAATCCCGCTTTCCAAAACAAAACAAAAAAAAGATATGTGTGTGTAAAGAGAGTTGATAATGATACTTCTCAGTTAATAATCGACTGTTATTGTTGATCTAGGGAATGCTCTTTTCTTGTTTTATTCCAACCCCCCGTATTGTGATTTATAATAAGAAATATGGTTGTTGGTCTTCATCCATGGTTCTTGGCACAGAGCTCCTAAAACCCTTGTAATTTGCAATAGGTCTGTTAGGTACCTCTTTGGTCCTGATAGTTCATCTTTGACCCTGGTTTCTGGCACAGAACTCCTAATCCCTTGGAATTTTCTGGGTGATAGAAGTGGTTTTTGTTCTAATGAGGTGACTCTTGGTAAGTTCCTAGATGGGGGCTGGTCACCAGAAAGATCAAGCCATGATTAGACGCCTAGAACCTTCAGTCCTAATCCCCATTCTCCAGGAAGGGAAGAGAGCTTGGAGATTTAGTTAATAATCCATCATGCCTGCGTGATGCGGTCTCCATGAAAATCTCTGAACTGCAGGGCTCAGAGAGCTCCTGGGTTGGTGAACACGTGCCAGCCACGTGGCAGGAAGGTGATGAACCCCAGCACCATGGAGACAGAAACTCCTGAGCGCGAGACCCCACAGATCTTGCCCTCTGTGTCTCTTCATCTGCCTCTTCATTTGTATCCTTGAAAATATCCTTTGTAATAAATCAACAATCATAAGTAAACTGTTTTCCTGGGTTCTTGAAGCCTCTTCAGGAAATGACTGCACCCATAGAGGGAGTTGTGGGAATCTCTGATGAGTAGCCAAGTCAGACAGAAGTTGTGGGTAACCTGAGACTTTCTGCTCTCAGTTGGCGTCTGAGGCAGTCTGGTGGGACTGAGCTTCTAACCCGTGGGGTCTGTGCTAACTCCAGTTAGTGTCTGAATGGAATGATAGGGCACCCAGCTGGTGTTGGAAAGTTGGTTGGTGTGGGAAAAAACCCCACATATCTGGTCGCAGAAGTGTTTTGTGAAGACTGTAAAAGCAGTTCATTTTTCCCTATCTGTTGGTTAGTTTTTCCTACACACCCCTTGCCACGAATCCCCACTCGTCTCCATCTCCTCTCACTGGCATCCATTCTAATGTGTCGGGTCCAGGGCCATAAATACGCACATATCCTTGTAAACTATGTTCTTTTGTGCGTGCTTGTGTTTTTGATTACTTCGCGTCCTGCCTCTTACGTTTGTACCCAACACTGTTTTGAAGAGTGATCCCCATTGCTCTGTGTGTTATCTAGTCCATCGCTTCTGCCTGCTGTCCAAAATTCCACAGTTGCATCCACCATGGTTTCTGTGTCCCTTCTGCTGGTGGTGAAGACCTTCAGTACCTTCACTGTCGGCTACCACAGACACCACCGTGATGACTGTGTTTCACACATCGCCTTCCATGTCTGTAAGAGAGCTTCACTGGGATGTGATCCAAGTGCAGGATTGCTGGGTCCCAGGGCATAAACAAAGGGGAGATTATAGTCCCAATTTTAGCTGAAAAATGATGCTTGGGTTACATAAGCCAGAAACCTGGGATTCCTTTCCAGAATTTCTGCCTCCAGATCCTGGGCTAGTCCCAAGGTGCTAGCCTGTCTCTGTGAATAACTAAATTTGGTCCAATCAGCGCAACACTTAATTTCTGGGCTATGTAGCTCTCACGTCTCAATAATGAACGGAGATAAACTCAGTGGGTTGTCTAGACATCTTGGCATGGCTGTACTTGAGGAACTCTTGCTTCTCTGAGTTGCTGACAACCTCGCACATGTTTTATAGCGGAACACAGTGAAAAACGTGTCTATTGATTTCTCCTCATAACAGCCCTATGAGGTAGGAATCATCATTTCTATTTTATAGCAAAAGAAGCAGGTTCAGCATCGGCATCAATGGCAGGGCTGAGAATCAAACACAGGCCTCTGAGCCCAAGTCTAATGTAATTCCCACCACCCCAGAGCTGGTAGCCCAAGAAAAACAGGTCTGTTTCCCACAGGATGAGATCACGAAGGCTCAGAACTTGGAGACCGTTGTCTGCAGACCCTGTCTGCAGATGTTTGGCATCCAGCAGGGCCAGAGGGCGAGACCCCAGCTGGCACCCAGTAGGGAGAGGGACATGGCACCAGGGAGAGCCCTTGCACAGGCCATCCCAGGGCTGCAGAGTTCCATGATGCTGTCAGCGGGTGGCAGCAAGGTGCTGTGGTCCAGACCAGTGCTAGGGCTACCTGGCTCCCCGGTCCTGGCTGTCTCCCTGGACAGTGAGAGTCATCAGCGATGGCAGAAGAGAAACAAACGCCCGCTGCCTTTGAAGCCTTCCCTGGCAAGTCCCTTAGTTTATTGTATTCCATTCCACTCTGCTGGCAAAGCCCAGCATTTTCACAGACACCCGTCCACCAGACAAATGTTTGTTCTCTACTCTGTGCCAGACAGGGGGGCTCAGCACCCTGAGATGAATGCGATGATTAATCTCATTCACCGCGAATTCCTGAACAAGACACTTCCGCACTCTGAGGCTGTGATGACACGCTAGTGCCTGCCCGCAGGGTGGTGTGGGGGCAAGCATGAGCTCAGCACAGGGCAGACACTCAAGGAGCAGTATCTGGTACTATTACTTGATGTCATAAATGAGGAAAGAGGTAAATATAAAATGTCAGGGAGCACTGGGAAGGGAGCAGTGAGTCATCCATGGACAGAGCAGTGAAGGCAATATAGACTCTACTGAGTAGAGGGAGGATATTTAACTGCAGAATAAGGAGTCCACTGGGAGCCAGGAGAGGTGGTTCATGTCTATAACCCCAGCAGTTTGGGAGATGGAGGCAGGAGGATTGCTTGTGCCTAGGAACTCAAGACCAGCCTGGACAACATAGCAAGATCCCATCTCTACAAAAAATAAAAAAATTAGCCGGGTGTGGTGACATGCACCTGTAGTGTCAGTTCCTCGGGAGGCTGAGGAGGGAGGATTGTTTGAACCCAGGGGTTTGAGGCTGTGGTGAGCCATGATTGTGCCACTGGACTCCAGTCTGAGTAACAGAGGGACACTTTGGCTCAAAAAAAAAAAAAAAAGAGCTCAAATAACTTAGTGTTTTTAGCCTAAGGTGCTCAGTGAAGGAGACGTGGTTCCTGCCCTTGAGGAACTGGCGGTCTTCCTGGGGATGGAGAGTGAGCAGGTGCCCAGGGAATGCCGGAATGGAGGGATGAGAGGCAGAGTGGGCGCGCAGAGAGTGATTTTATACTCGGGGATGTCAGTGAGGACGTCACAAAAGAGGGGACGTTTGCATTGAGTCTTAAAGGATTATTTCATGCACTAGATGGGCCTGGAGGGCATTTCAGGCAACGGAAATAGCGTGCACACACTCAGACAAGAAAGAGCCCGGGTGTGCTGGGAAAGGATGGAATCCCGCTGTGGCTGGAGCGTGGGGACGAGGGAGGAGGGAGGAAACAGAGAAGGGGAGGCAAGCACAGCTTTGGCCTCGGTGGTGGAATAAGTCCTCACAGCGGAGTTCTTGCTGATGTGCAAATTCAGCATTTTATCCAAAACATAGACCATGCAGGGATCCACTGAAGGCCTCGCATCGAACTGTTAAGTCCATCTCATTTGTTCAGCTCGTCCAGACACAGCCATGGAAAGAGCGGAACAGAGCTTGAAAAAGGTGTTTTGGATGGTAATTTTTAAAAAGCAGAGTCAGAAAAACCTTTTGCGTTTTCCAAGAAAACCGACTTCTCCACGCTTTAGAAATGGTGCCTGCCACCTTGTATGGGTGACACGACCGGAGGAGCCTGCAGTTCCAGTGTCTCACAGGCGTGACAGCCCCTTAGAGCCCAGGACACCTTCCTGCGGGCCCGCAGCCTTCCGCATCTCTGGGGCCTCAGACATTCCTCCCCAGTAACCAGCAACCAGAGCGTTTATCCACAATCCAAACATCCAAGAGAATCAAAGAAAACCACAAGGGGAGGATGAGAGCTGTTTGTTCTCAATGTTATGAGCAATCAATAATCAGAAAACAGGCTCCCGTGGGGCATTTAGTTCGACAGTCGCTCCCAGGCTGCGTGTAGCCTGACAGCCAGCATCGTTCAGCCTCTGTGTTGTGTGTGGCTAGCCCACAATATTAGTGAAATGATGACATGCCACCTGCATCTTTAAGAAGCAGTAAGGTCTGTCAGTGAGGGGTCTAGATAGGGGCATTCAGATCTGCTGAAGCAGTGAGCTAGAAAAGTCAGTTAACCAGAAAACTCCATTTTCCATAGAATTCAGAACAACCAGGAGTTCACTGGAATTGAGTTCTTCCGGATTTTACTCTGTGGACTCACTCTAAGTGCTTGGAGCTGCAGCAACACACTTCACCATAACCGGGGCAGTCATTCGCCTGACAGTAGTTTATTTAGCATCTACAGTATGCCAGGAACTGTGCGGGTTGCAGGGACTCAACCTCACAGGCCATGGTCATAACCAAGCGGTCAAAGCCCAAGTGCACTCCATGAGAGCAGAATGGAGCAACTGCACTTTGGGTATCTGCAAAGACCACCCACACGAGAACAAACAGGCTACTGATCCAGAATCCGTTATAGCAGGAAGTTGGCCACCAGCACTTGTCTTTGGCAGAGACTCAAAGGCAGCAAAAGGAGCAGGAAAAGGGAGGCTTTAGGAGTCCTCTGAGTGGAAGTGCTGGTGTGGGGAAGCGGGAGGTGGACCGATTAGAAGCGGGGCATCTTGTGAGATTGGTTTGGGAGCATCATTGGCTTTTTCTGGCTGGTACTGAGCTGGAAGCAGGAGGAAAGCTGACAGTCATTAACCAACTTCTGGGCCGATTAGAAGTGGTGGTCTGGCTTCCCAGGCTGGTTGCTACAGAGGTTGTGGGTCAGAGTTTGTCCTATGTGGTCTGGCCGTTGTTTGTTTATATATTAGCCTTTGGTACTCATGCATCCTTGATTTTTATTTGCATATTATTTGAGGCTTTTACCAAATAGGACATAAGCTTGAGGCAAAACTGGGTTAAGAAGTAAAGAGGGACTGGCCACTCTCGCCAGTCAGCACTTTGGGAGGCCGAGGCAGGAGGATTGCTTGAGCTCAAGAGTTTGAGACCAGCCTGGGCAACATAGCAAGACCTCCTCTCTACAAGAAATTAGCTGGGCATGGTGGCACGCACTGGTAGTCCCAGTTTCTCTGGCAGCTGAGACAGAAGGGTCTCCTGAGCCTTGGAAGTGGAGGCTGCGGTGAGCTGTGATCCTGGCACTACACTCCAGCCTGGGCGACAGAGTGAGACTCCAATTAAAAAAAAAAAGTAAATAGAGGAGTTCAGCACAATGATGGGCCAACAACAGGCATTTACTAAGTCTGTGGTCTTCTTGCTGAGGCTGGGAGAGAAGTCTAGAACATCAGGCTTCAATGATAGGTCAATCTCAGCTCCCTTCAGTTCACTCTAGTCACTCAACGAGGATTGCTGGCAGCCACCAGATGCTGGGTGAGAACCATGGAATGAATTCTCCCCAGAGCCTCTGGAGGAGGCACGGCTCTGCTGACACCTTGATTTCCAACTTCTGGCCTCCGAACTGTGAGAGAAAAAACTTATGCTGTTTCAAGTCACCAAGTTTGTGGCAATTTACTACAGCAACCATGGGAAACCGATACAGTCACCCGCAGGAAGAAATTACTTTTATTCAGGTTAACATCATTGTGTGGTTTAGAATGTGATGTTTACATAAACACAGTTAAAGCCACTTAAAATTATCAAAAGAAACAGAGAAATACCCATGGTCCTTATCAGTCATATTGATTATTTATATTTTTTCATAGTTTCTTCTGTATTTATTTATTTATTTATTTATTTATTTATTTATTTATAGTCAGGGTCTCTCGCTCTGTCACCCAGGCTGGAGTGCAGTGTCATGATCATGGCTCACTGCAGCCTCGACCTCAGGGGCTCAATTAATCCTCCTGCCTCGGCCTCCCAAGTAGCTAGGACTACTGATGTGTGCCACCACGCCCAGCTAATTTTAAATTTTTTCTGTAGAGATGAGGTTTTGCTATGTTGCCTAGGTTGCTCTGGAACTCCTGGGCTCAAGCGATCCTCCCGTCTCTGCCTCCCGCAGTGCCGGGATCGCAGGCATGAGCCCCACACCCAGTCTATTCATTGTGTTTATGAATATTGTAAAGCTAGTATTTGCAATTCTTCATTTTCATTCAACTTTATAATGGAGACATTGTCCCATGTAGCTACACAGACTTCCCCATTATGTTCAAGGTCGTATTTCACAGGGTGGAACTGCAAGCGTTCATTACTTAATCACTCTTCTATTGTTAGATGTCCTAGGTTGGTTCCAAACTTTTTGTGTTCAGGATAATGTTGCAATGAAACCCAAGAGCAATGAAACCCCCTACTTAGCGTGCACCCAGGCTTCTAAGCATTTCAGGCTTAGAAACTTCACTTTATATGGTTTTACTTAAGCCTCTGAATAAGTCCTCGGAAGTAAAAAAGAGGTTGGAGGTGAGGGAGTGTTACAGATGAAGAAACTGGGGTTCTGAGAGGTAAATCGGTATGCCCAAGGCATGAAGCTAGGAAGCAGTGCAGCCTGGGTTGCAGTTAGGTGTGTCTGACTCCAAAACCCGTGCTTTGTCACTGAGCCACGCTGCCTCCCAAGTCAGTGCACGAGACCTGTTAGCTTGCATCCTAGCCTTGAACCACATTTTTAGGAGTGAGGTCAGGGCTAGATGCCTGTCATGTCCCAAATACCCGTCACACCACCTGGGCTTTTCTCTTGTGCCGTCCACCTCTGCATCCACTCTGTATCCTTCTCTGCCTTGTCCTGGGAGACCCACCTGCAAACCACATCGCCCTAGTGGCTTGGCCTCCAGTTTGGGTTGGTGGGAGGACAGAGCAGTGGGAATGTAGTGCTTGAGTGCTTGCCTGCAGCTTGGACAGTGGCTGCTACCCTCCGCCTCTGACTCATGGCTGCTGTGTCTGTCCTATCTGGTTCAAGCCATGAGTGGGAACGACTCACCCTGTTGCTGGTCCCAGAGTGCTTCACCATCCCTGGTTGGCTCTCTTAACTTGGTCCACAAGGTTCCCGGCCAATAGGTCCATCTGCTTTCTCTCGCAGTTAAGAGAGATGAGAGGCAGAGACTGGGGAAAAGAGAGTTTAATTCTATACCCAGGTTGCAGGGAGAGGGCTGGTATAGTCACTGAATCCACGTAAGGCAGTACAATTTATTTCTTGATTTATCTCCCACAATTTTTACTCCATACTCATAATCATTTTAAGCTTTACGGTGACTATGTGCGCGATTCAGGGTTGCATTTTGTTTTCAGGTTTTCATCTACATGATGGGAGACATTTTGAGTAGCTCCTTCCTGGTCCAGGCTGCTCTTTCAAGCCTGAATGACCTGGATCCTTTACAAGGAATATCAAAAACAACACGTGCTTTTCCCCAATGCCCAAGGCAACAATTCTCTATTCTGAAGGATTTAGCTTGGGAATTATCTTCCGGGGCTTTGAGCATGTGGTGGCCTGCTACAGTACCTTCATAAACACCCTCATGACTCTCTCTTTAGTTAACCTTGGAGTGCTCCATCTACTTCCTGTCGAATGCTTGTACTAATTCACACGTTTGCGAGGCACTGAACAATCCCATTGAGGCCTGAGATCTGGAAGTGCAGGAAAGAGCTGCTGGGCAGGTGTGAGATCCTTGGGGAAGTAGATCTTTCTGGCGCTTCCTGTCCAGTCCTCCAGTTGTGACTTCTCTCTTGCCCCAGGTGGGCACCTCATCTAGGTAGGGCCACCCTCTCCCAGGAATTTGGAATCAGGGCCCAGAGACCTCAGTGATGGTGCTGAAGCTGAGAGGTCAGTTGCTGCTGGGTCTGAGGCCCGTGGTCCACCATGGCACGCTGGAGGACATTAATGTAGTCTGTACAGAACGAGAGAGAGTGGGTGAAGAAGAGGCACAGAGAGAAACAGGTGTGAGGGAGGAGGCCCAGCGCATTGGAGAAGTAACCTGAGCACTTGAATTTACTGTTCCCAGTTCTAGACCCTTGTGAAACCTAGGTGGCCTTGTCTGAGGGATCTTCCCTTTCCATAAGTCCCCCTTTTGTTTCAGTTGATTTGAGTTATTTTGAGCATATTTCTGTTTAACCACATTTTCTCTGGTGAAGACTCCTTGACCACATTGTACAGAGACTCAGGGTAGCCTCTTGGGGAGAGCATCACCCGAGGACCCCAAGACAGGTGACCAGGAGTGAGACCTGGTCGGCTTCTACTACAGAAGCCCTGTAGTGCTGACACCTGGGAGGCACAGGGACACCCGGACCACTCTGGTCTTGAGGGGTGGGTGTCTCTGCAGCAACCTGCTCTGGCTTAGGCCTCCTGGGAGTGGGTTGGGCTGGTTGTAACAAGGGCCTTGCAGTGGGTACCAAAGACTGTGCATACTCTTTTGTCTGAAGGTCATGATCAGTCAGGCATGCAAAGATATTATTCACAGGGTATTTACTCCAGCATCATATATGGGAGCAAAAAACCAGAAACAAACCGAATTTCCAACCCTCAGGGAGTAGTAGTAAACTAAATTGTGGGACAGCCATGTAATGCACTATAAATCAGTCCCTAAAAAAGGCCTTGGGGAAATTTAGTTATTCCTATAAAAAGATGTTCATAATATATTAAGTTAAAAAGCAATATAATACAATAGCTAAAACGTGGAAGCAATCCAACTGTCCACTGACGGATGAATGGGTAACTAAAACATAGTATAGCCATACAATGGAATATTGTTCAGCCTTGAAAACGAAGGACCTTCTGATACATGCTACAATGTGGATGTACATTGAGAACATTATGCTAAGTGAAATATGGCAACCACAAAATGTCAAATACGGTATAATTCTACTTATATGAGGTAGTTAGAGTAGTCACATTTATAGACACAAAGTAGAATGAAAGTTGCTGGGGATTGGGGATGGGGAAATGGGGGGTTATTGTTTGGTGCGTTCAGTTTCAGTTGGGGAAGACATAAACAATTCTGCAGATGGACGGTGGTGATAGTTGTAGAACAATGTGTGAATACACTTAATGCCGCACAACTACACACTTAAAAATGCTTAAAATGGTAGATTGTGTGTTATGTATATTTTACCACCAGAAAAAAGGTAATATGTGTGCTTTTGCAAAAAAATATTTAGACATAGGAAAATGTTTGGGAGTATGAACTAAAAAGTTACTTCTTGATGTTGGATTATGGGGTATTTTATGTTTTTCTTACTTCTAGACAATGAACATGAGTTACTTGCACTATTTTCCTTCTTAGTCGAAACAGAAAGAAGCCCAGGAAACAGGCACAGACGGACTGGCCTGGCCCTGGTGGGCAATGGTGGCGGGAAGGGTGGCATGTGTCAGACCACCACGTTTGTTACTGGGCAGACACCGAATATCCCTGGTGGAATCCCAGTCGCCTAGATGCAGGGCCCAGTCCTGTTCTTCCATGATTTACATGTGTGGACACTCAGACAACCTGTCCATGGAGAAGCCAGGAAGAGAGCATCTAGATCCCTCAAGCATCTCATCACTACCTTGTTCTTTTTCTATCCTTTTGTTCATAGAATACCTTGTCTCTCCCTTCTTCACCTGGACGGCATCTGTTCATCATCAAGATTCAGCTCAGTTGACATCTCCCCCAGGAAGCCACCCCTGACCCACCTGGCTGCGTTTGGAGTCCCTCCTGTGGCCTCCCACAGTGTCCTGCATTCCCTCCATGAGCACATATCATATACACCGTGGGAGCCAGGAGGCAGAGCCCCAGCTCATAGTTTGGCAACCCCAGTGCCCAGCCCAGTGCCCATCCCAGGTGGGAGCCCGGGTTTGTTGAGCTCAAAAGAACCCATCTTGTTCCTGGGATGTCGCTAGCTTCCTGATGGAGGTCACCCAGTGCTGGCAGCTCAATTTCTAGCTCCACTTTGAAAATGACGGCCAATAATTTGTCTTCCTCGAATAAAAGGGAGGTGAATCATAAATTTAGGGGACTTGTTTTGTTTTTGCTTTGAGGGCTTGTTTCTTTATTTAATCATATAATGGTAAGTGCAGAAAGGTGCTGGTGGAGACTATGCTCTTGCAGGGAGTTAAGTTGTGGTGTGGCAGGGGGCATGCAGATGACTTATGGGGTGGGAGTAGGACAGGATGAATCCTTACCTCTCTGTGACTCAACCTCCTCACTAAATTGCAATGGCCGGGCACAGCATCTCGTGACTGTAATCCCGGCACTTTGAGAGGCTGAGGCAAGAGGATTGTTTGAGCCCAGAAGTTCGAGACCAGACTGGGCAACATAGTGAAACCTTGTCTCTATAAAAAAATTTTTTAAATTAGCCAGGTGTGGTGGTGTGAGCCTATAGTCCCAGCTACTCGGGAGGCTGAGGTAGAAGGATTGCCTAAGCCTAGGAGGTCGAGGCTGCCATGAGCCGTGATCGTCATGTTCATGCCACTACACTCCAGCCTGGGTGACAGAGATCCCCAACTCAAAGTAAATAAAAATAAATAAATTGCAATGATCATCCCTGGTTAGACTACTCTGTAGAGTCACTGTGGGAGAAAATGAAATAATGGATAAAGGAAGGAAAGAAAGAAGGAAGATGGAAAGGGAATAAGGAGGGAGAAAGGCGGGAAGAAAAAGGAAGTGGAAGAGAGACAGGGAGGAAGAAAAAAAGACCATACTTTTCAGAGAGCCAGCCCAGGACACAGCCACACTGAGCCAAAAAATATATATGTATTTTTTTAACCCTTAACATAAAATGTGAAAAAGGTGTTTATTTGAAATTAAGTATCCTGTATTATTTCCTTTCTGTTATATAAATAATATTTTAATAAAACAATGGACTAGCTAATAGTGGCACTTAGTTCATTACTATTAATACTTGGTATAAATAGTAGGATTAATGAAACGTCTAAGACAAATATAACAGTATTTTTATAATGATTCTGGCCTTAGATACAGCCAGTTATTTAACTTTTTAAAGCTGTCTATTGCCTATTTAAATTTTGTAGGCTATATTATTCCCACCTGCCTCTGGAAGACTACATATCTTGTCTGGAATCTCTGGAATTCGCAGAGAGGGAAATGTGATAAAAAAAAATTAGCTTGATCAAATATGTTAAACATCAACATCTTTGCCAGATCTCAGTAAGCCTGTCTTAGCAAAATGGGAATGTTTTGGCAGGGAATTCTCTTCACTGGCACTTTGTCTTAGTTTTCATCATACAACTTTTCCAGAGATTCCAAGTCTTCTGTCTCATGAGCCCATTTTCACCTTTGATAATGTAAACCTAATAATGAGCTAATAATCATTCTAAACTGGCTTGATTAGATTGCTAGCCTGTCTTGCAAATATCACAAGTGGATCACTGATTATTCCTAAGGGGAAAGTAACTTTCTTGGCCAGTGACTCATATCCACGCACATCCTGCATTTGAATTTTATTTGTCAGTGTTTCTCACCTGGATTTGAGCTGCTCAAATGTGTTCACATAGTAGGACCTCAAATTTATGCTAATTAATTAACCAATTGACTTATTTGAAGGTGCTGGGGGTACTGAAAGTGGACAGTATTGCCTCTGTTGCTATATTTTCACTATTTCTTGTGCTACATGTCAGACATTGCTCTAGGTGCTGAGGATGCAGCAGAGAACAAATATTACAAAACATGATCCTGCCCCTCCCACCAGAAGAAAAACTTACAAACTCTTACCAGAAGCTGAGACCCGTAGACTTACCTATTAACAAAAAAGAAGCCGGGCACTGCGACTCAAGCCCATAATCCCAGCACTTTGGGAGGCAGTGATAGGAGGATTGCTTGAGACCAAGAGTTCGAGACCAGCCTGGGCAACATAGTGAGATTTTTTTTTGTCTTTACGAAAATCAAAAAACTATCCAGGTGTGGTGGCCCACGCCTATAGTATCAGCTACTCGGGAGACTGAGGCAGAAGGATCACCTGATCCCAGAAAGTCGAGGCTGCAGTGAGCTGTGATTGTGCCACTGTACTCCAGTATGGGTGATAGAGTGAGACCCCGACTCAAAATAAAATAAGGAAAGGGAAGAAGAAAGTGGACTAGGACTCAGAAGGCCTGAGTTTATTTTGGGGTTTCCTGCTATTTGATCTTAGAAAGTACTTGAACTTTCTGTGCCTCAACTTTTTATTTTTGGGGCGGAGTCTCACTCTGTTGCCCAGGCTGGAGTGCAGTGGCACGCTCACGGCCACCACAGTCCTGACCTGCTGCTGGGCTCAGGTGATTCACCTCAGCCTTCCAAGTAGCTGGAACTATAGGCATGCGCCACCATGCCCGATTAGTTTTTTCATTTATTGTAGAGACAAGGTCTTGCCAAGTTGCCTGGGCTGGTCTCGAACCCACGGGCTCAGGCAATCCACTCACCTCAGCCTCCCAAAGTGCTGGGATTGCAGGCTGAGCCACCTAGCCTGGCCTCAACTTAGTTTCTTCCCCCATAAAGGGGACACTGTTTGTGTGTGTGTGTGTTTTTAAATTAATGTTTTATTTTAAAGATGTGGGATACAATGCAGGGTTAGGTATACAAATGTTCACTGTGCAGGTACCCTTGTTGATGAGGTGTGCACCACCACCGGCAGCTTCTCACTACTGCCAATCCCTTTCTTATAGTATTGCGATCGTTGTTCAAGGTGCACTTATGAGTGAGAACATGTGATACTCGGTTTTTTTGTTTCTGTGATAGATCACTCAGTATTATAGCCTCTAAGTCCAGCCAAGTTGTTGCAAAGTTCATAATTTTGTCCTTCTTTATGGCTGCGTAATATTCCATTGTGTATATATAGCACATTTTTTTATCCAGTCCTCTTTCGATGGACAGCACAGTTGGTTTCATGTTTTTGCTATTGTAAATAATGCTGCAATAGACAAGGAGACACTGTTCACACCTCATAGGTAGGCACAAATGAGATGAAGCAGGTGAAAACACTTTATAAGCTGGGGATTAGACTAGGGACTCGAAGCAGGGAATGCAGGGAAGCAAGGGGTCAGGAGGTGGAAGGTGTCTGAGAGTCCTGGGGACCATGAGCGGGAACGAGCAGCTGTCTCTCCCTCCATTCCAGCAACTGCAGTCATGCAGATGTTTCCAATGAGGCCACAAATCCAGATTTTTATGTAAGATCCCTAGTTTTTAAATTTTGGCAACGAAGTCAAGTTTTTGTAAATCACTTTGAGTGCCAATCAAAACAAGGGTGCCGGCTGCCAATTCGTGACCTGTTATAAACTTTTACAACAATTACTTAATAAACCACGGGGGGAAACTATGAAAACAGCTGATGCAATAACAAAATTGAAAAGCCAAGAAATAATGAACATACCCTATGTGTCAGGCACATTATATACTTGGTTCTCCCAGCAGTTCTAAGAGGTAGGCACTCACATTCCCATTTTACAGATGAGGAAACTGAGGCCCAGAGATGGAAGGTCGCAGAACTGGCAGACGGCTGAGGGAGTTGGCTGCTACGTCTCTGTGACTTCCAAACCCAATCTTGTTTTGCTCTGATGATGTGACAAGATTTCCTCATAGTGTCACCTGAGCCCACAGGCCTCACAACTTCACTGCAGAGCTAAAATGCAGTGGGTCCAGCATTGATTCATTGCCCTGTCCTGCTCTGCCGTGGGGAAAACCTACATGAAGACCATGAAAGCTAGCACCACTGCAAAGTTTTGTGACTGTTATTCAACACCTGACTGGTCCTTGCCAAAAAGAGCAGCTTGGGCATTAGGGTGTCTTTTTCGATAAGACTTCCAGATCTGTGGGCAACCTAAAAAGAAAGGAGAGGGAATGGGTCTCAGAACCAGTCCCTAAAGCAATGTAGAAAAATGCGGGAAGATTCAGACACTAATCTGCTTTATGTGCAAAATCCAAACCATAAGTGTCTACATAGCTGTGGTTTAGACCGGGGCTCCCATCATCCTCTGCCCAATGCTGGGTCCCACCCCAAACAATTCAGTCAGAACCTGGGGATTTGGTGGGGGCATGGGTATGTTTTAAAAGCTCTCTGGGTGATTTACTGAGAATCACTGATCTAGTGAATACCAGGAGAATCCATTCGTTCACTTTATTCATTCAACAGCTATTTCTTAAGTACCTATTATGTGCCAAGCACAGTACTAACGTTGGAAACATAGAGGAGACTAGAAAGACAATGTCCTTACTCCATTCTAGTTGGGGGAGAAAGTAAACAAGATAGTCAATTTTAAGTCTAATAAGTGTTACAAAGAAAAATGAAATGATCAAGGGGTTGAGAGTGATTGAGGCCCGGGTTACTGCATTGAACATTATGTGTCTTTTAAAATGTTAGTTTTGAATTAAGATTTATTTTTGAGTCGATAATACATTTGTTAGCTTTTTTTTTTTTTGAGTTGGAGTCTTACTCTGTCGCCTAGGCTGGAGTGCAGTGGCACACTCACAGTCACCCTAGTGTCGACCTGCTGGGCTCCAGCAATCCTTCCGCCTCAGCCTTCCAAGTAGCCAGAACTACAGGGGCAGGCTCCCATGCCTGGCTAATTTTTTTTTTTCATTGTAGAGACGAGGTCTCACCAAGTTGCCTGGACTGGTCTCGAACCTGTGGGCTCAGGCAATCCATTCACCTCGGCCTCCCAAAGTGCCAGGATGACAGAATGAGCCACTGATCTCGGCCTCATTTGTAAGCTTTTTAAAACAGCAAAATGATTTTTTAAAGATATACCCTGAGAAGACCTGCTCCAGTCTCTAACTCTGTGTATCCCATTTTCTGGCCCAAGTGTGGTCCCCAGACTGTCAGCATCGGCACCCCTGGGAACTCGTTAGAAATGCAAATTTGGGGGCTCCACTCCAGACCTCCTGACTCAGAAACTGCAGGGTGGGAGCCGGCTATCTGTGTTTCAGCAAGCCTTCGTGTGCTACTTTTCATGCTGGAGTTTGAGAGCCACTGTCTAGACAAGTAAATAAACACGTCTCTTAGTTTCTCATGGATCCTTCTAGCGTCTCTTTTGTAAATACTGGTAACACAAACATTTATTCCTGTTTTCTCCTTTTGTACATAGTTACTAGTCCCCACATCTTAGTTTTGCTACTTAATATGTGCTAGAGGTGTTTCCATTTAAGCACAACTTCATTATTTTCTGTCCACTCCCGCCACGTCATTGTGTGGATGTGCCACGGACTATTTGACCAGTTCTCACTTAATGACTGTAGGTCATGTCCATCTTTCGCTATGAATTGTTGCTGTCACTGCAGTTGCTCACCTTGTGCCTTGTGTGTGTGGCATCTCATGCTTGTGCAAGTCATAGGATGAATCCCTAAGCGCAGGATGGGGGATCAAAGGGTAGGCAAATTTGGAACTTTCACAGATGTGGTCAAATGGCTGCCCATAAAGGGTATTGCTTTTCCTTCTGCAAGGGATAAGAATGTTGATTTCACCACAGACTCACCAAGAGAATGTGTTGGGATTTTACCAATCTGATAGGAAAAAAATTTTAGCCTAGTGTCGTTTGAATCTATATTTTATCTTACTGAATGTAGCTGACCACCTTTGCATGTTTAAAGCCATCTGTATTTTTTAAACTATAAACTGTCTTTTGATGTCTTTTGCTCTTTTTTTTTCCTATTAGATTGATGATCTTTTTTTCCTCTATTTCTTTTTTTTTTTGAGTCGGAGTCTTTCTCTGTCACCCAGGCTAGAGTGCAGTGGTATGCTCACAGCCACCACAGCCTTGACCTGCTGGGCTCAGGTGAGCCTTCTGCCTTAGCCTTCCAAGTAGCTGGAAACACAGACGCATGCCATCACACCTGGCTAATTTTTTTGTCTTTTCATTGTAGAGATGAGGTTTCGCCAAGTTTCCCAGGCTGGTCTTGAGCCCCTAGACTCAGGCAGTCCTTTCACCTCTGCCTCCCAAGGTGCTGGGATCACACTCAGCTCCCTCTATTTCTAGAAGTTTTTTATATATTAGGGTGAATTAATCCTTAGTGATATGAGCTACACCAATTTTTTTCCAGTTTGTCTCTTGTTTTTAAAAATTTGCTTGTGGAGTTTTTTAAAAATTTAGTTTAATTTTTTAATTTTTAATATTGTTTTATATCTAACATTTAGCTCTTGAAAATATGAATTGAGTAACTCATCCAAAATTTATTATGGGGCTTACCAAAGCCTATTAAAAGCAAATGACCAGGTTGGGCATGGTGGCTCACACTTGTAAGCCCAGAACTTTGGGAGACTGAGATGGGAGAATTGCTTGAGCCCAGGAGTTCAAGACCAGCCTGGGTAACATATCAAGACCCAAATACTCAGGAGGCTAGGCAGAAGGATCCCCTGAGCCTGACAAGTTGAAACTACAGTGAGCTGTGATTATGCCACTGCACTTTAGCCTGGGTGGCAGAGTGAGACCCCAACTCAAAAAAAAAAATAAATTAAATTAAAAATTTTAAAACAGAAACAAATAACCAAGCCCTTTCCCTCAAGGAAAAGTCAGCCCTGTTTTCTTTCCCCTCCACCCCTCTCTGGGTGGGCATCTGTACACCATGGTCCACTGAGGACCAACCAGGCAGCTGGAAACCCACAGGGCTGGGGGAGCGCCCTGACTTTCCCCACACTGGCTCTGTGACCTCAGCTAAGTGATGCCCACTCCATGGAACCTAAGGGAGGGTGTGCCCAACCCCACCATGGGAATAGAGGGTTGCCAAGGGCTGGGTGCCTTCCTGCCTTCACAGGCTATGCCCTGGCCCTGGTCCTTTGGCCCAGGCTGGGCTTCCCACACCCCATGTAGCTGGCAGCCACCATGTCTGGGCCTCCGCCCAGCTCAGAAGTCACCCAGATATTCTTACTCTGGTCCAGGGTTGCTGCCCAGACCACTTTGGCCTCATCTCTGATCTCTGGCCTGAGCTCTCCACTTGAATTTGAGGGAGGGACCCACTTCTCTGACTGAGGCCCTCAGGTGCCAGGGCAAGAGTCTCCATTACCGCCTTTTCTTCCTTTAATCTATTTCAAGCATCAACTTTCAAAATTAAATAAGGCAACTGATACTAAAAAAGTTAGTTTTGTCCACAATATTTGTACACAAATATTTATGCAGTATTTACTGTGTCAGACAAAAATAAAGTGAGTTTTTAGAGTTATATATTTTTCTTATAATTTTAAAATATATGTCACTATACAGATGGTTCTCAGCTTAAGATGGTTTGATTCAGCCATTCTTCAACTTTGTGATGGGTTTATTGAGATGTAACCCTATCATAAGTCAAGAAGCATCTGTACATCATCATGTATAAAAGATTAAATGTTTTTCCACGAATGGGGCCAGGGATCCAACATATGGGACAGTGTGTAACTTTTTTTAGCCCCCCAAAGAACAAATTATTCTAAGAACCAAGCACTGATTTACAAGTGAAATTCTGGAGTGAAGCCCGTCTGTAGGTTCATAAATGGGTTGGTATATTTTCCATCTACTGTTCAATGCTAAGCTCAGAGAAGGCAGAGACCAAGTCCCCATTGTGTTCACTAAATACGGAGAAAACTTGCTAATTAATGAATCATGGGGGAAGGTGACCCAATCAAATGCATTATGTCCTTAGATGCCCACACATGTGAATGTGCTGATCCCTTTGTCTGGTGTCCTTCTCTGTACAGGTTCTCAGAAGCCTGGGCCCTCAGCCAGCTCCCTAAAACAGGGCCCCAGACTGGGGGCCCTGTGCCTTCCAGATCACCACCCTCTACACTGCTTGTCCTGGTGGGGGGGTGGGTGGTGGTTTAGAGTTCATCACAATTTGAGACAGCTTTTGAACCCCCTTCAGCTAGGAAGCTGCTTATCACCAGGACACCCACTATGAGCCCAAGATAGAAAAAAGTAAATTGATATTTACTTTTTTTTTTTTTGAGATGGAGTCTCACTCCGTCACCCAGGCTGGAGTGCAGTGGCATGCTCACAGCCACCCCAACATTGACCTGCTGGGCTCCAGCAATCCTTCCGCCTCAGCCTTCCAAGTAGCCAGAACTACAGGTGTGCACTACCATGCCCAGCTAATTTTTTTTTTTTTAATTTACTGTAGGGATGAGGTCTTGCCAAGTTGCCCAAGCTGGTCTTGAACCTGCAGGTTCAGGCAGTCCACTCGCCTCAGCCTCCCAAAGTGCTGGGATTACAGGCTGAGCCACCGAATTCGGCCAAGATTTACAATTTATATATTTGATCTTCAAACTCATTCCATTGAAGTTGGGGTCACATGAATCCCCAATAGAAGGATGAGGAAATTGAGGCCCAGAAAGCAAAAGGGATTGTTTATGGTCACATAATTAGTAGGTACCCAGGTCTTGAATAATAGCAATAGTAGTAACAGTAATAGGTAGTAACTCCTGGAAGCTTACTACAGGCCAGAAACTGCTAGGTATTTTTCTTGTATGATGTTATTTAATGCTCATAATTGCCCTGTGGATAAGGAATTATCAGTACTAGCCCCGCTAGTTACTGACGGTAACCGAGTGCCTGAGTGATCAAGGGGCTTGCCCAATGTCACCCACTGCTAGGATGGGAGAGCAAAAGTCACACCTAGGCACCCCTTGCTCCCGGGCCCACTGTGTCACTTTGAGGTGCCCCTGTACCAAGCACCAAGACTCGAAAAGGAGTGGGACCGCCACCAGGTCTCCTAGTTGCACCATGTGAATCAATAAGTCTTCCCTACAGAAGTCAAGTTCTCCAATTTTCCCTTCAAACAAGGAAACTAAGGAGAGCTGCACCCAAATCCTGACTCTGTTACCTCCCAGGCGAGTGCCCCTGGGAAAGACAGTTTATTGAGTCCTGAGTGTTCTCATCTGTAAGATGATGATGATGACGCCTTCCTCCTGGGCTCCTTGTATAGACTGGATGAAATCATATATGCCAAGGACTTGGCACAGAATGGGTGCTGAAAAAGTGGGTTTTCTCTTGGTGTGTTGACTGAGACCACGGCCTTCCTCCCCATCGTGGGTGGGGGATTTCTCGCAGGATGCAGGCTCTCCTCTCCTAGCCCAAGAAAGCTATTGAGCATCAACCGGTGAGGAGATGGAGGAGCTCTCCACCCAGGTGACTGGAGCGCAATGTCCGGGCGGGAGAGGGTTTCACCCCATTAGCCGACATGTCCAACTGTTCAGAGTCTGTTTAGAATATGCCTGAAGCAGGGTGTGGTGGCCCAAGCCTGTAATCCTATCACTTTGGGAGGCGGTGGTATGAGGATTGCCTGAACTCAGGGGTTGAAGCCAGTCTGAGCAACATGGTGAGATCTCATCTCTACAATAAATCAAAAAATTGGCCGGGCATGATGGCACATGCCTATGGTTCCAATTACTTGGAAGGCTGAGGCGAAAGGATCACCTGAGCCCAGTAGGTCAAGGCTGCGGTGGCCGTGAGCGTGCTACTGCACTCCAGCCTGGGTGACAGAGTGAGACTCTGACTCAAAAAAAGGATATGAGCTGAATATGCCTTTATGTTGAGTCTAGTACAGATTGCAGGTGAAGCTGGCAGAGGCATCAGTTTCTGAGCATTGCATCCCACATGTGTGGGGGTAGAGAACCTCAGACAAGAAATCTAGAACCTCAAACATTTCATATTCCTCTAGTACAAACACCTACTTTTATTTGAATACTGAGGTATTAGGGCTGGGCATAGTGGCTCATGTCTGTAATTCCAGCACTTTGAGAGGCTGAGGAAAGAGGATTGCTTGAACCCAGGAGTTTGAGACCAGCCCGGGCAACATAGCAAGAACTTGTCCCTGCAAAAAATTTTTAAAAATTAGCTGAGTGTGGTGTCATGCATCTGTAGTCCCGAGGACTCGGGCGTGATGGCACACGCCTGTGGTTCCAATTACTTGGAAGGCTGAGGTTGAAGGATCACCTGAGCCCAGTAGGTCCCAGTTACTTGAGATGCTGAGGTGGAAGAATTACCTGAGCCCAGGAGGCCAAGGCTTTGGTGAGCCATGATTGTGCCACACTCTGGCCTGGCAACAGAGTGAGACCCTGACTCAAAAACAAACAAACAAAGAAATAAACAAAAAACCTCCAAAACAAAACCCCTGAAGTTTCCTACATCTGTCTTTGAAAGGAAGAACCTTCTTTCTTTGTCATGTTTTTCCTTTCTTATACTAAACTACAAATGACCTAAATAACCTGTTAAAAATTGTTAGTGTTCTCTAGCAACCCAAGGAAAAGGCGCTGCCTACTCAATTAGGAGGTCTTTAGATTCATGTAAGGGTGTGAGCCTGGCTGGGAAGGACAGGGAGGAAAATTTGCTATGCAGAGAAGCTGTGTTTCACACAGTATTTGTCACCTACCAGATGAAATCTTCCAAGTATAAAGTTTCTGGACTTTCTCCCTAAAATATATTAATATCAGACAAAATAGACTTTAAGGGAAAAAAATATTGCTAGAGAAAAAGAGGGTCACTATGTAATTATATAATGATCAAATCACAGAAAAAAACTTGTATGATACTCAATACATACCCTAAAATATATAAATTACAAATCAAGAGGACTACAGGGAGAAAAAGAAAAATCTACTATCACAGTGATAGATTTTAACAAATCTAAATCAGTAATTGATAGATCAAGTAGACAAAAAAAAATGAGTACAGATATAGAAGATTGAAACTAATAGATTCTCAAGTTTGATCTAATGGATCCATATATAACTCAGCACCCATTATTTGCAAAATACACATTCTTTCCAAAAATATGTGGAACATTTATGAAAACTGAATATCATAAAGTAATTCTCTACAAATTTCAAAAGATTATTATCATATGTTCTTATTTTCTGACCACAATAGGGTTATCAGACATCAATAAATAAACTTTTCAAAAATGGTGCTGGAACAATTAGATATCCTCATGCAAAAAGATCAATTTAGACTCAACTCACACAACACACAAAAATTAACTCAAAATGATCATAGACCTAAAGTTAAGAGCTAAAATTTTCATTTTTTATTTTTTTATTATAGAGACAAGTTCTCGCCAAGTTGTCCGGGCTGGTCTCAGACCCGCGGGCTCAGACAATTCACTTGCTTCGGCCTCCCAAAGTGCTGGGATTACAGGCTGAGCCGCCAAGCCCGGCCTAAGAGCTAAAATTATAAAGTTTTTAGAAGAAAATATAAGAGAAAATCTTCTTAACCTCCAATTAGGCAAAGAGTTCCCAGATCTGACACTAAAAGCATGACCCATAAATGAAAAAACTCAGTACATTGGACTTAATAGAAATTAAACATTTTTGTACTTTAAAAGACACTATTAGCCTGGGCAGCATACTGAGAACTTGTCTCTACAAAAAAAAAAAAAAAATAGGCTCCCGTGTTAGTATTAGCAGCTACTCCCCAGAAAGAAACCAAACACACTCTCCATCAATTGCAACATAGAAGTAGAGACCTGTCCAGCCTTTAAAAACATCAAGAGACGTTTCCGCCTCAAGTTCCTCAGCAGTTTCTCCATCAAAGTGTTAGACAAACCCATAGGTTAACTGAAAAGAAGCTTGCTGAGGCTTCGAGAAGTCAGATAAAAGTAACTTTCCTGAGTATGAAGTGGGACCCGTGGCATCATTGTTCACTGACCACCCAGAAGAACCTGGGTCAAATGCAACGGATGGCATAGACTTATTTGAAGATGGTCAGCCAAGCAGTAACTCTAAAGTAATTGCATCAGAAACCAAAGGGCTTGAACAGGTTTACCGACAAGACTGTGAAACTTTCAGAATGGTGGTAACAATGCTGATTGAAAAATATCCTTCGTTAGAAAAGTCTATTCCGTTTGCATTGAGGCGGAATTTACATGGTGTGTTGAAGAACTCAAGCATTTCATTGCAGAGTATGACTCTACTCAAGAACTTGGAGAACCTTTTTAGATTTCTTGCTCAAGCAAAAAAAAAAACTTCCAGATTTTTTTTCCCCTCCCTGGATTGTGTAAGTCCTTAATGTATGGAATTTTTGCAATAAAGAGAAATACTTTATGATAGTTGACCACATTTTCAATATCAAATAAATATCCAAAATAGCCAATTTGTTTAAAATATTTTAATTTTTGTTTAATATGTACAGCCTCCTAATCCACACTCATCTTTTTTTCCCCTAAAATTATGGGTCAATTGATTTTTTTGTCTTTTTGAGTTGGGGTCTCACTCTGTTGCCCAGACTGGAGTACAGCGGCACCATCACCGCTCACCACAGCCTTGAACTCTGGGGCTTAGGCAATCCTTCCACCTCAGCTTCCCACGGGGGACTATAAGTGTGCGCCATCATGCCTGGCTAATTTTTTTTATTTTTATTGTAGAGACAAGGTCTCGCTTTGTTTCCCAGGCTGGTCTGGAACTCGTGGGCTCAAACAACCCTCTCGCCTTGGCTTCTCGAAATGCTGGGATTACAGGCATGAACCATCACATCTGGCCTGTCAATTGCTTTTTCAAGCTTTGAAACAGCAGTCTTGGAGAACAGTTTTTTGTACTTAATCATGTTCTGTAGTCTTCTACAGTACGTAATGATTTATTTGGTCTCAGGAGGTAATTTATAGGTTAGCGATCATTCCACTTAAACATTAGTAGTCTTCTTGCCTTTCCCAGTGAAAGATACCTTGTAAAAATGTTAGAATTCTGAGTTGTGATTTTACCGACTTGTTGCTTGTTTTTTGAGGGGCTTCGTAACCTTTAGTATGTTAAAGTGTACTATCCTAATAAACTGAATACTTTGGTATCTCAGAGAATCTCTAATGATTCTCATTCAATGATAAAACAGAGCACTTAAATCTCTGAAAGAGATTTGCCCAGGTTGGAGTAATAGAATAGAATCCTTTTGTCCAAGTGAATGAACTCAGTCTTCTATTAAAGTAATCCTGAAACTCCTGACTCTCTCACTAATGTGTGAGTCTTAAACAACATCATATACAGGACTAATAGGAGTCATCGAGAAGAATGATGAGGGATATTTTCAAGTTGAGATTTCTCCAAAAAATTTCTGATCCAAAGAGGAAAAATTTAGAATATGTGCGGTAGTGGAGTTTTATTTTTTTTCATAGGCCCATACTCATCTCAGCAACGAAGGTGACTGCTAACATGCCCATGAATCTATTTACAGATTATTCCTTTGTTAATGAGTTATTTGTTCTGCTGCCTTTTAGAGATTCTTAGCCCTTCAAAACTGTTCTTGAAAGAAACAGAGTAAGTAGCAGAAAGTACAGCTCAGCTATCCCTTCCCTACCGAGCCGTCCAAACCATGGGTTAGTTAAGAATCTAACAGAGACAATTAGGATATTCTGCTAATTTCCTAGTCACTTCTAGCAGCCCAGTGGCCCTGAGCCAAAACACATAATTTTGTGCTGTTAGTTAGTGAGGAAACTTTAAAGATCGTGTTTGTTATAACTGCCCAATTTTATTATCCTCCCATCCTCTTTCTGTTTCTACTCTCTTCTCACTTGAATTCTGGCAGTAATTCAGTGGCCTCTACTGATAAGATCAAAAGAGTCGCCCTAGAGTATGTAAAAATTGTATTAAAAATGAAAATAGGCTGGGCGTAGTGGCTCATGCCTGTAATCCCAGCTCTTTGGGAGGCAGATGTGGGAGGATCGCTTGGGGCCAGGAGTCTGAATTTACAGGGAGCTATGATGATGCCACTGCACTCCAGCCTGGGCAACAGGCTAAAAAGAGAGGAAAAAAAGTGGAAATAGCAGTGTGTATACTTTTAACAAATCCCATATTAGGTGCCTCAAAAATATGTATCATGCCATTTCACACATTTTTAAAGCTAATTGAGGACAACAGTTAGTTTTTACCTTTCCTTAATGAGGCCGCCTTGAGTTTTTATTTTTGCCATTTAGATGTTATACTTATCTAACTTTTATAAAACATAAGCCACATGAAATCCCGCATGTCAACCCTGGCATTCTTCCTTCAGAAGAACAGTGTGGTTTTGTTACTCACTTTAGAGAAATGACAAAGTCCTGACCTTGTTTTTCCTCTTTTCCATTCAATGTTTTCCTTTTCCTCCAATATTCTAGTCCCAGGATTCAATTCCATTAGTCAAGATTCACAAATTAAAAAAAAAAACTTGAGAAATTGTCAAAGACAGGGTTGGTCACTTTGTTAAATTAAAGAAGTCTTACTAACAGATGTGTTTAAATGTAGGCACAATAGGCCGGGCTCGGTGGCTCAGCCTGTAATCCCAGCACTTTGGGAGGCTGAGGTGAGTGAATTGCCTGAGCCCGTGGGTTTGCGACCCGCCTGAACAACTTGGCGAGACCTAATCTCTACAATAAATCAAAAAATTAGCCGGGTGTGGTAGCGCGTGCCTGTAGTTCTGGCTACTTGGAAGGCTGAGGCGGGAGGATCACTGGAGCCTAGCAGGTCGAGGCTGTGGTGGCCGGGAGCAGCCACTGCACTCCAGTCTGGATGACGGAGTGAGACTCCGACTCAATAAATAAATAAATACATACATACATAAATAAATGTAGGCACAACAGATCATTTCTTCTTCTTCATTCCCCCAAAATTACATACAGCATGTAAAGCTATTGATAGCTTGCCATAAGCAGAATTTTGGTAGACTTGTCAGTGTTCAAATCTGTTTTCTTTTTGTTGTTTTGTTTTGTTTTTCTTGTTTTTGTGTCAGGATTTCACTGTCACACAGAGTGGAGTGCAGTGGCACAATCTTGGCTCATCGCAGCCTCGACCTCCTGGACTCAGGTGATCCTTTTGCCTCAGCCTCTCGAGTTGCTGGGACTTCCAGGCACACTCCTCCACACTCGACTAATTTTTTAAATCTTTTGTAGAGGTGAGGTCTCGCTATGTTGTCCAGGCTGGTCTTGAACTCCTGGGCTCAAGCAATCTTCTCACCTGGGCCTCCCAATGTGCTATGCTTACAGGCACGAGCCTTCATGCCCAACCTTGGATTTTTGTTTTTAAAAGATTTTAAAGCCTAATTTTAGAAAAGATTAATTCAGATGTGTACCAGAATGTGTATTTTGCAAAGAACAAAGTGTTCTTGATTAAAGAGATTTGTTTGTTTATTATTCATTGTTTTTGACTATGCCCAACTAAGGAGATACAATTTTCATTGTCTTACTATAAAACCTTGATGATCAACAAAGGGAATACAGATATTGTAAAGCTTTTTGTGGGTTTTTTTTTTGGAAATTGGGGCCTTGGTCTCACTGTTGCTGAAGTGCAGTGACATAGTCACAGTTCACTGCAGCTGCAACCTCTTAGGCTTAGGGTAGCCTTCTGCCTCAGCCTCCCAAGTAGCTGGGACTATAGCTGCGTGCCACCATGCCTGGCTAATTAAAAAAAAATTTTTTTTTGTAGAGACAGGTCTCACTATGTTGCTGAGGCTGGTCTTGAACTCCTGGGCTCAAACAATCCTCCCACCTCAGCCTCCCAAAATACTAGGTTATAGGCATGAGTCACCGGGCCCACCTGTGAATTTTTTTTTCTCTTTTCTTTATTTTATTTTAAAGATGTGGGGTACAAGTCAGGTTTAGGTACATAAGTGGTCCACATACAGGTAAAGTTTAGACCTTTCACCGCTCCTCACTTTCCCTGGTGTGGGATCAATTACCCTTAGTGATGTTATGTGCCCACTCCCTCCCCTGACAGTGTCCTGCTACTGGTGATTCCTCTTTTGTAGTATTGTGATTAATGTTCAGGACCCACTTATGAGTGAGAACATGTGGTAGGTACTCAGTTCTTTGTTTCTGTGATAGATCACTGAGTATGATAGACTCTAAATCCATTCAAGTTGCTGTGAAGTCCATGATTTTGTCCTTCTTTATAGCTGCATAATACTCCATCGTGTATATGTACCACACTTTTTTATCCAGTCCAGTTTTGATGGACAGCACAGTTGGTTCCATGTTTTTGCTATTGTGAGTAGTGCTGCAATAAGCATGTGTGTGTACAGGTGTCTTTTTTGTAGAATGATTTGAGTTCCTCCAGGCATATTCCCAGATGGGGCATTGCTGGATCATATAGAAGGTCAATTTCTAGATCTTTTAAAAATCACCACACTGTTTTCCATAGAAATTGAACTAGTTTACACTCCCACCAACAGTCTAGAAGCGTTCCCTTTTCCCTGCATCTTCGCCTGCATCTGTTATTTTTGATTTATTAATGATGGCCATTCTTACTGGTGTTAGGTGATATCTCAATGTGGTTTTGATGTGCATTTCTCTGATGATTAGTGAGGCTTAGCATTTTTTTCATGTATCTGATGGCTGTTCATATGTCTTCTTTTGAGAGGTGTCTATTCATGTCTTTTGCCCACTTTTTAAATAGGGCTGTTTGCTTTTTTCCATTCGACTCATTTGAGTTCCTTGTAGATCCTGGATGTAAAGCAAGAATCATGATCTTGATATCAGACAAAATACCCTTTAAGCTATCAAAAATTATAAAAGATACGGAAGGTCATTACATATTGGTAAAAGGTTTAATCCATCAACAAAAAATATCCATCCTAAACATACATGCACCCAACAGAGGAGCCCAACTTTCAAAAAGCAGCTTCTAGGTAAATGATGCTAACTCTAACAGTATCATAGCTGGGGACTTAAACAACCCATTAACAACCCTAGACAGATCATCAAGACAAAAAATCAACAAGGAGATCCAGGACCTCAACATGATGCTTGACCAAATGGATTTAATTGATACCTACAAAACACTGCACCCAACAACCACAGAATATACATTCTACTCATTACCACATAGGACGTACTCTAAGATCGACCACATCCTTGGTCATAAATCAAGCATAAACGAATAAGACTGAAATTCTACCATGCACCTCAGAGCACAGTGGAATAAAAATAAATATCAACACCAGCAAAGTTTCCCCAAACCCCACAAAGACATGGACACTAAACAGCATGATGCTAAACAACTCCTGGGACAACATGAAAATCAAAACAGAGATTAAAAGATACCTGGGAACAAATGAAAATGTAGAAACATCTTACTAAAGTCTCTGGGATGCCATGAAAACAGTCTTAAGAGGGGAATTCATATCTTTACAAACACACATGAAGAAAATGAAAAGATCACAAGTTAATAGCCTAACAAATCCCCTAAGGAAGCTGGAAAAACAAGACCACCAAAACCCTAACTTCAGCAGAAGAATCCAGATAATCAAAATAAAAGCCCAAATTTGGGACGTAGAAGACAAAAATATAATACAAAATATCAATGAAACAAAAAGCTGGTTCTTTGAAAGGATAAATAAGATTGATCTAGCTGGACTGACCAAGAAAAAGAGAAAAAGCCCAAACAAACACAATCAGAAATACAAAAGATGAAGTCACAACAGACCTCAAAGAACTACAAAGGATGATCAGAGATTCCTGTGTACACCTGTATAGAAACAAACTCGAAAATCTAAATGAAATGGAGGACTTTCTGACATCACACAACTTCCCCAGGTTGAAACAAAAAGAAACTGAGACCCTAAATAGACCAATAACAATCTGGGAAATCGACTTATGTCATAAGAAAACTACCTGCAAAAAAAGTCCTGGACCAGATGACTTTCCAGCAGAATTCTACAAACCATAAACAAGGAGGAGCTGATACCAGTCCTATTGAAAGTATTCCAGGCAATTGAGAAAGATGAAACTCTCCCCAAATCATTTTATGAAGCTAACACCACATTGATATGCAAACTGGGTAAAGATTCAACAAAGAAAGAGAACTACAGGCCAATATCCTTGATGAACATAGATGCTAAAATCCTCAACAAGATTCTAGCAAACCGGATCCAACAACACATCGCAAAAATCATCCACCATGACCAAGTAACCTTCATCCCCGGGATGCAGGACTGGTTCAATATCTACAAGTCCATAAATGTAATTAAATACATCAACAGATGTAAAGACAAAAAAAATCACATGATTATACCATTAGACGTGGAAAAAGCTTTCGATAAAATCCAGCACCCCTTCTTTATAAAAACCCTCACACATCTAGGCATAGAGGGAACATACCTCAAAATAGTAAGAGCCATCTATGAGAAGCCCACAGCCATAATACTGCTAAAAAGACAGAAATTGGAACAATTTCCCCTGAAAACTGGAACAAGACGTGGATGCCCACTCTCACCCCTCCTGTTCAACATAGTATTGAAAGTCCTAGCTAGAGCAAGTAGACAACAGAAGGAAATCAGGAGTATCCAAATAGGAGTTCCAAATAGGAAAAGAGGAAGTTAAGTTATCCCTTTTTGCTGATGATATGATCCTATACCTGGAAAATCCAAGAGAATCTGTAAAAACTTCCTTGTACTGATAAAGGACTTTGGCAAAATCTCAGAATATAAAATAAATGTACAAAAGACAGTCACATTCCTATACACCAACAATAAACAAACAGAAACCCAAATATAAAGCACAATTCCATTCACAATTGCCACAAAAAGAATCAAATACCTTGGCATCTTCCTAACCAGAGATGTGAAAGATCTTTACAATGAAAACTACAAAACACTGCTTAAAGAAATCCAAGATGACACAAACAAATGGAAAAATATTCCATGCTCATGGATTGGAAGAACCAACTTTGTTAAGGTTTCCATTCAACCCAAGGCAATCTAGAGATTGAATGCAATATCAATTAAATTACAAGCAGCATTCTTCTCAGACCTGGAAACGACAATACAGGAATTCATATGGAAACATAAATGACCACAAATAGCCAAAACAATCCTCATCAAAAAAACAAAGTGAGAGGTATCACACTCCCAGACTTTAAACTTTATTATAAGGTTATAATAATCAAAACAGTCTGGTATTGGTACAAGAACAGGCATATAGACCAATGGAACAGGACAGAGATTCCAGAAGCAAAACCTCAATTTTTCAACCCACTCATCTTCGACAAAGCCTCCACCACCAACCACTGGGGAGGGGAGAACCTATTCAGTGAATGGTGCTGGGAAAACTGGTTGGCCACATGCAGAAGGTTAAAACAAGACCCTTACCTGTCATCATACACAAAAATCAACTCTAAATGGATCAAAGACTCAAATGTAAAACCTCAAACTATAAGAACCTTAGAAAATGCAGGAGACACACCTATGGAAATTGGAACTGGCAAACAAGTCCCAATCAAAACCCCAAATGCCCATGTCATTAGAGATAGGATAGACAAGTGGGACTTCACCAACTGACAAGCTGCTGCAAAGTCAAAGAAACCATCAAGAGAGCGGGAAGACAGTCAACAGACTGGGAAAAAATATTTTCCAACTGCATATCTGACAAAGACCTAACAGCTTGCATCTACAAGAAACTCAAATATGCCGAAAAGAAAATAACAAACAGCCCCATTATAAAGTGGGCAAAAGATATGAATAGACACTTCTCAAAAGAAGACATATGAGCAGTCAACAGATATATGAAAAAATGCTCAGCGTTACTAGTCATCAAAGAAATACGAATTAAAACTACAGAGATACCACTTAACTCCAGTCAGGATGGCCATCATCAATAACTCAAAAAACAACAGATACTGGAGAGGATGCAGGAAAAGGAAACACTCCTACACTGTTGGTGAGAGTGTAAGCTAGTACAACCTCTCTGGAAAACAGTTTGGTGATTCCTGAAGTATCTAAAAATTGACCTCCCATTAGACCCCCAATCCCCCTACTAGGAGTATACCCAGAGGAACTCAAATCACTCTATGAAAAAGATACCTGCACACACATGTTAATTGCAGCATTATTCACAATATCAAAAACGTGGAACCAACGGTGTTGCCCAATGAAAGAGGACTGACTAAAAAAAATGTGGCACATATACATGATGGAATATTGCACAGCCATAAAGAAGGACAAAATTATGAACTTCTCAGCAACTTGGATGGACTTAGAGTCTATAATACTGGGTGATCTGTTACAGAAATAAAGAACCGGGTATGTTATCACTCATAAGCGGACCTTGAGCAACTATCATAATACTGTAAGAAAGGGATTGGCAGTAGTGGGAAACTGCCAGGGGAGGGTGCGGGCGGGATTGGCAGCAGTGGGAAACTGCCAGGGGAGGGGGGCACATCTCATCAACAAGGGTACCTGCATAATGAACATTTGTATACCCAACCCTGAATTGTACCCTGCATCTTTAGAAAAAATTTTTCTTTGAGTTGGAATCTCGCTCTGTCGCCCAGACTGGAGTGCAGTGGCCG
>CAUYQG010187378.1:0-26701 GCA_963574415.1 Tarsius wallacei
ATCACAATAAAAAAAAAATAGATATAAGCCTCTGATCATATGCAAGATTGAGATGAAGAAAAAAGTACCTTAAATTTTTAGCAGCAAGTGGAGAAAATGTACCAGTACCATATAATTATATTATAAAGAAAATTTTTCGTATGGTCTCATACATAATACTATGGTTTTTAATTTTATTCCACTACGGCAAGTATAATTCATTTTAAAAGTCAGAGTAGAACAAAAAAGACTGTATTATGATAAATACAGTATCACTTGGTTTAAAACCAAGTGAATGATCTTTCAGTTTTCTTTTCATCTCAAATATCCTGGAAGATCACACCACTCCAATCTTTTTTTTTTTTATATTATTTTTTTTTTATTGTGATATTGAGGGGTACATTTAAGGGTTAGGTACACAAATATGTCTCATTCAGACACCCCAATCTTTTTATTTAAATGATTATTTGAGGCTGTTATGATCATGCTTCCTAACTGCTGCTAGAGATTAGGCACACTGGCCCTTCAGAGTTAAGCCTCCCTCTTATACAACATCCAAGAAAAAAAATACATTTGGATTATTTATAGAGCAAAGCCTGTGCCAATGAATTAAGGCTATAGTAATGTAAGCAGAAATATGGAAATCTATGGGATATGATAAAAAGCACAATATTAAGTTCTGTCACTAACTGTGAGTCTTTGAATAGCTAACTTCAGATCTCTAGGTTTTAATTTCTTCATCTATAAAATGAAGTGATTGGAGTTAAGTGGTTCTGAACTAAAATAGGCATCAGAATCACAAGGATATCACAAGGAGACCTTTTTGGTTTTTTGGAGTTGGAGTCTCACTCTGTGGACCAGGCTGGAATGCAGTGGCACGCTCCTGGCCACCCCAGCGTCGACCTGCTGGGCTGCAGCAATTCTTCCACCTCAACCTTCCAAGTAGCCGGAACTACAGACGCGTGCAACCACGCCCAGCTAATTTTTTATTTATTGTAGAGACGAGGTCTCGCCAAGTTGCCCAGGCTGGTCTCAAGACCTCAGGCTCAGGCAATCCACTCGCCTTGGCCTCCCAAAGTGCTGGAATTACAGGCTGAGCCACCGAGCCCGGCCAGGAGAGCTTCTTAAAATAATTCATATCCAGTGCCCCATGCCCAGCTATACTCCAGACCACGCTCCAGAGACCCCACAGATGCATTTCTAGAAAAGGTCATTCTGGAAGGTCTTCTGGATTCCTCCCCCAATCATCTAAGATTCTCTAAGGTATGAAATATATATTTTCTCTCACTTTATCTCAAAGTGAAGCCAAGTAAGAGAAGCACTTAAATGGAAACTTGAATACTTATTAAACAAAGATGTCTTCCTCCCTTATTCTGGCTGAAATTGTAGAATTTCTTTTTTTTTCTTTTTTTGTTTTTTCTTTTGAGTTGGAGTCTCAATCATCGCCCAAACTGGGCTGGGCTCCGGCGATCCTTCTCCCTCAGCCTTCCAAGTAGCTGGAACTACAGGCGCGTGCTACCAGGTCCAGCTGAATTTTTTTTTTGATTTATTGTAGAGATGAGGTCTCGCCAAGTTCCCCAGTCGGGTCTTGAACCCGCGGGCTCCGGCAATCCACTCACTTCAGCCTCCCAAAGTGCGGGATTACAGGCTGAGCCACTGAGCCCGGCTAATCGTAGAATTTCAAGCTCCCAGAGGCCATCACAAACTTAACCTACCTCCAGAGCTTTAAAAATGAGACAGCCGGGTGCAGTGGCTCACACCTGTCATCCCAGCACTTTAGGTGGAAGGATTTTTTTTGCCTGAGCCCAGGAGTTCAAGACCAGCCTGGGCAACTTGGCACAACCTCATCACTACAATAATCAAAAAATTAGCCAGGCATGGTGGTGCACACCTGTGCTTCCAGCTACTGGGAAGGCTGAGGTAGAAGGATCACCTGAGCCCAGCAGGTCAAGGCTGCGGTGGCCATGAACATGCCACTGTACTCCAGCCTGATAAATGGAGTGCAACTAAAAAAAAAAAAAAAAAAAACAGACATGATTCTATATTCTTTTGAAACTTTCAACACTTTATTGGCCTCAACACTTAGTATGCTTCATACTTGAATGTCTATTTTTTTAACTTTGTTCTGAAAAAAAAAATCCCCTTTCTAGCTTGAATAGTCATTTAATCATAATCAAAATAACATTTGTTAAATGCCCTATTGTGCCTGATGCAATGCTAGATGATACATAAAACAAGTGAAAGAGAAATAATTGCTGTTCTCTGAAAATATGTTTCAAAATCAATAGCATTAATAGCTAACTTTGAAGGATTAGTTTCATGATTCAAGGTATAGAATTTTCTCTTGACTCATTATGTAATTCTTTTTTTTCCCAAAGCACTTGAATATTTATTGTCTATTTTTATCTGCAGATCAGCATTTTGAAATGTACTTGGAAGGCATTTTCATTATGATTTGATAAACTACAAACAGATTAGATTCTTTGTCTTCTGGGAGCAATGAGTTCAGAAATTGTGGGTAATCTTTGTAGCCCCAAAGCCTAGCACACTGTCTGGCACAAAATAGCTGCTCAATAAACATTTGAGTAACTGGCTGCCTTGTCCCCTTCCTCTGGCTAACTCTCCAAGGCATGCAAGCCCAGGCTACCTTGACTGCTCTAACTCTCACGGCTGTCTCTCACGATGCCAGGAGCATGAGCGTCTACCTTTCTTAGTTTGGTTTCCTTCCAAGTGATGATGTGTAAATAGACCACTAGAGACACTGTGGATGAGCAACCACATGGTATATGCATTTCATTAACCTCAAGCTTTCTTTTATTTATTTATTTTTGTAGAGACAGGGGCTGGGGGTGGGGCATAGGGTCTCACTATATGGCCCAGACTGGTCTCAGACTTCTGGCCTCAGGCAATCCTTTGGACTCTGCATCCCAAAGTGCTAAGATTCAAGGTGTGAGTCACCCACACCAAGTTGACTTCAAGGATTCTTTTTTTGTTGTTGTTTGTTTGTTTTAGTCAGAGTCTCTCTGTCACTCAGGCTGGAGTATAGTGGCACACTCATTGCCACTGCACCCTCGATCTGCTGGACTCCAGTGATCCTTCTGCCTCAGCCTTTCAAGTAGCTGGAACCACAGGTACATGCCACCATGCCTGGCTAATTTCTTTCTTTATTGTAGAGACAGGGTCTCTCCAAGTTGCCCAGGCTGGTCTCAAGCCCCTGGGATCAGGCAGTCCTCTCGCCTCTGCCTCCCAAAGTGGTGGGATGACAGGCGTAAGCCACAGTGCTGGCTTAAGGATTCTTTTAATTGCCTCTTGATTCCCAGGGCTGCCTCAGCCTCACTTGCCTTTGTAGCAGCCACAAGTTCTGAATAGTGAACAGCTGCTGACAGCTGTTGGCACTTACTCATCTTTGTGCAGCAACTAACCCAGTGGCTGCATTTAGGATCACTAGGGATTCCATGAGGTTTGTTAAACTGAACTGCAGAGTCTACTGTGTCTGAAAAATACCTGATGAGTGGCTCCCCTGCTTAGAGGCTCTGATTGGATTGCTTTTGTGGTGTTGCATCCGAGTGTTTAAAAGTTTTTTAAGTGATTCTAAGGTGCAGCCTGTTGCTTATGAAGAGGGAGATTAGTAGTTCATAAAAACTCACAAGGTGTTAGAGATTAGCATCTTAATAAGAAACGTCTCTCTAATGTAGTCAGAATTCCAAGCTCAGAAAGTGGGGTGGGGGGTTGACTACAGAGAGAAATGGTCACCATTTATTAAATCTTTCAAAGGCATTGCCTTGCTCCTAAAATAAGGTCCACACAGTCTACAAAGCTTCTATCAGAACCCCAACCTGACTTTCCAGCCTCACTTGGTGCTGCCTCCTCCCCACCTTCTCTGCAGGCTGCCTGCTGGCTTTCTTTTCATTCCATGCACGGCCCTGGCCCTTTCACTTTGGCCTATCCCAGCGGTTATACCCTCTTCCCAGAATGCTGCTCACCTCTCATCCCACCCATCCTACCCAGCTCTCTGCCTTTCTAACCCCCTACGCTCTGTGGAAATCCACAGCTGAATGCCACTTTGTCAGGAAAGAATGTTTTCCTTGACCCCTCAGAATAGAGGTTATGTGTTGCTTAGTGCCCGGTCATAGCACTCATGACAACCACAGTCAATTATTAATGTGGGGAATTGTTCAACGTCTGTCTTCTGCATAGGGCTGGGATTGGGTTTATCTTGTTCACCCCTCAATGAGGCTCTGCCACCAATTCATTCTGTAACTTTAGGCATATTATTTAACCTCTCCAAGCTTCAAGTTTCTAATTAGTAAAATGGCAATATCAATCTCATAGGATCACTGTAAGAACAAAGTGAGATCATGCATGCAGAAGGCATGTGGTCGAGGGCCTATCACATAGTAAGCACTTTTAAAAAGTGAAGAATGATTACTCTGAAAAGGTCTTTAGCTCAGATGTGGTTTCAGATAGCCTCTTAAAGTCCCTTCCAAACTCCATCTCATAACTGTAGGATGCCACATAGTTTGGGAGTTTAGGGTGTAAATAAATAACAGCTTCTCACCTGAGCCCAGCAGGTCGAGGCTGCGGTGGCTGGGAGCGGCCACTGCACTCCAGTCTGGGCGACAGAGTGAGACTCCAACTCAAATAAATAAATAAATAAATAAAAGAAGTATAGTCCCACATGTTGTTACATGCAAAGAATGATAATGCCATAGTGCCAGCTAATGTTGGGCATTTGTTTTCAACGTTCTTCTGATTATCCTGCAGTTCTGTGAGATAGGACATTTTTGTGAGTTAGGTAGGAAAATTATTGGCAGCTCAGTGTGGATGAGGCACAGCCTTCAAGAGGTGAAACTTCACTAACTTGCAGTAACTAGGTGAATGGTTTTGAATGGAGATGTAAAACATTAGGTGCCTCAGCACTTTTCTTTTTCTGAACTATATTTGTGATGTTATATATATAGATATATATATATATATATATATTTTTTTTTTTTTTTTTTTAGTTGGAGTCTCACTCTGTCGCCCAGACTAGAGTGCAGTGGCCGCTCCCGGCCACCGCAGCCTCAACCAGCTGGGCTCCGGTGATCCTTCCATCTCAGCCTTCCAAGTAGCTGGAACTACAGGCGCATACTACCACACCCAGCTAATTTTTTATTTATTGTGGAGATGAGGTCTCACCAAGTTGCCCAGGCGGGTCTCGAACCCGCAGGCTCAGGCAATCCACTCACCTCAGCCTCCCAAGGCGCAGGATTACAGGATGAGCCACTGAGCCCAGCTGTGATGTTATATTTTAAATATGAATTATTAGAATAACTCTTCTACCACTTGGGTATGTATAATTTACTGTTTATAACTATAAAAAGCACTAGTCTCATACTCTTCATTTTAAACTTTGACATAATTGATTATGGAATGGTAACTAGGTCAGAAAATGACCTTGTTACTGAAAGAGCTGGGATCCCAGACACTGTTCACTGCATTTCAAAGGGTATGTATGGTCTTTGTTCCTAAGGGAAACCCCCTCAGGATGTGAGCCATTGCTGATTTGAACTTTAGTCCCATGTCAGAAAGTCTTAATCCTAGATTTTTTTGCTGTAATTGTTTTATGGATTATTGTTGTCAGTTGTTTAGTTAGGCTACAGTACTGTGGTTTTTTATTTTTCAATTTAAGTATAGCTCTGATTCATATTTTTGGCCACAAGCCACTAACTAGCACAGGGTTTCTTTTTATTTTTCCTTCCCTTTCAACGTGTTTTCTAGCAGTCACAATGAGTGTATGTGGTAGTTAACATTTTCCATGTAATAAAATCCCTATTGGCTATCATACTAATGGGAAAATGCACTAATAGCTACATAATTAGAAAAAATTTATCAGTATCTACTATTTAAGATGTAAATAAGTTTGAATCATCTTTTTTATAATAAATAATAAAGGGCTTAAATATGGCCTTCAGGATGTTTTATGTAGGTAAGCATTCTATTAATAGGTAATTTAAGATTTTTCTAGAGTATCAAGTTCTTGATACATATTTCATAAAGGAATGCAGAAGTAGAAATTCAATTGTAGAACGTAGAAATATAATATTCAAGTATAAACATAGAAATTGAATTTATAAAATAAAGTGCTTAATAATAAATCTTACTAAAATATGTTTGATTTTATATTATTCATGATATTGAGGGAGAATATGAATAATTAAAAGCTACCAGTTACACCAGAATCTCAGTTCAGTAATTAGTTTACAATTTCCTTTCCCATCAAACCTTTTATCAGAGATAATAACGAGGTTTTCTTTAATTTTAAAAAAATGGTGTGGTTTGAGTTTTGTTCTGCTCATCTTTGGTGATGAACACTGAACTCAGAAGAGGAAAAGCAAAGAAGTTTGAAGTCTGAAGAATCAGCTCACTGATAATAGAATTGATCAATTTAAATTTTTTAAAAGAGGGATTGTGACAAGTGCTTTAGAGTGCTAATTTTTACTTAGAAGTTACTGGCATTTACTTAAGATTAGTACCTCCAGGTATGGTGGCTTATGCCTGTAATCCCACTGATTACAGTTCAAGACCAGCCTCTGCAACATGGTGAGACCTCATCTCTACCAAAAAAAAAAAAAAAAACATTAGCTAGGGGTGATGGCACACACCTGTAGTCCCAGCTACTTGGAGGCTGAAGTAGGAGCATCTCCAGAGCCTAGGAGTTTGAGGCTGCAATGAGCCATGATTGTGCTGCCACTGCACTCCAGCTTGGGTGACAGTGAGACCCTGTCTCAAAAAAAAAAAATTAGTACTTTGTTGAATGTTTTAGATAATTTACAAAATCATATTAGCACATTAACTTGATAAAGCTTCTGTAATACAACCTGTAGCCTAACATCTTGTTTGTTTACTTTTTTAAAAGTAAGTAACAAAGTGATTCAGCATGATTGCATTAGGTATTGATTTCTCCAGGTAGGCATAAATTTAGTTCTATGTTTCTGTCTCGATTTTACTAACAATTACTTTAAGTCATTAATAGGTATGACTTTTATTCTAACCTACTTTGACAAATTGGAACATTGTGATATAGCTGCCTTACCCTGGAGTTACTGTTTTAATGTAGTTATTTATTGAATTGTTCTAAACATGCAGAGTAGAATGTTTTTAATTTAGAAGTCTTGAGTAGGCCCAGGGAAATGATGTTTTTTTGTTATTTTGTCAGTAAATATATTATCAAGCTGTTCTTTTAGGAATATGGCATACAACTATACTACATAAATCATTTTTGAAAAGTTAAGTTGTCATTTTAGACAAGATATAGTTATTTGAAGGTCTACTTAAAGTTTATAATTACTCTACATGTGAGCAAATTTATATTTCACAACAGTTTCTTTTTTTCTTTCTTTTTGAGTTGGGATCTTACTCTGTCTCCCAGGCTGGAGGGCAGTGACCTGATCATATCTCACCACAGCCTCTACCTCCTGGGCTCAGACAATTCTTCTGCCTCAGCCTCCTGAGTAGCTGGGACTACAGGTACATGTCACCTCACCCGCCTAATTTTTTAGTTGTTTTTTTTTTTTTTTTTGGAGAGTATACGTCTTACTGTGTTTGGGCTGGGCTGGTCTGGAACCCATGGGCTTCAGCAATCCTCTCACCTTGGCCTCCCAAAGTGCTGGGATTACAGGTATGAGCTACTGCGCCCAGCCCAGTTTCTTTTGATTTCATTAAATCATTTAGAAATAGTGCCACAAAACCCTTCAAAAAATATAAAGCCATTGTACCAAGTTTTCTCACTATTTCTATTAATATCATTGATAAAGTAATTAATAGGAATTTTTAGATATAGTCCACTTTTAGGCTTTCATAGTATTTAAAACTTAAATGTCTTTTCAAAGGATAATAAAAGTAGTAATTCACATCTTGAAGGTTCAGCTAATTCCCTGTTACATAATTGTCACAACAATATTCTCAGCTTTTGGTTAATATTGTTTTTTTTGTTTTTTGGGGGGTTTTTTGAGTTGGAGTCTCACTCTCGCACAGACTGGAGTGCAGTGGCCGCTCTCAGCCACTGCAGCCTCGACCTCTGCTGGGCTCAGGTGATCCTTCCGCCTCAGCCTTCCAAGTAGCTGGAACTGCAGGCACGCGCTACCACGCCCGGCTAATTTTTGATTTATTGTAGAGATGAGGTCTCGCCAAGTTGCCCAGGTGGGTCTCGAACCCACGGGCTCAGGCAATTCACTCACCTCAGCCTCCCCAAGCGAGGGATTACAGGCTGAGCCACCAAGCCTGACTGGTTAATATTGTTAATAAATCAGTATTATCTTGTATCTAGGAAAATTAGAGTGATTTCTGTTTTCTGCTGCCTAGTTAAAACTTGACATTTGAGAATGTACTAGGAAAATCAAACTAGTTTGTGATTACCTAGCACTTATTTTTTTCCTGTGCTTTTAGACTCTCCAGTTTTAGTTGAGAACGTCACTTTTGGTAGTAGCCAACTTAAAATAGGACTATGACAGTGGGAGTGAAACTGTCACAAAGGATTTGAGTTTGAAAGATTAGCAGGTAATTTTTTTCTAAGATGCCATTTCTTCAATTTAAGTAGTGCTGTTTTTAAGTTGAAGGTGCTTCTTGACTTCCTAGCCTTCTATGGGGGTTTTCGCATTTAGCATAGAATTTCATAACACTTTCCCCAAGAATATATAATTAATATAATCAGTATATGTATTCAACTCAGTATACAGTACTGCATACCAAATTTTTAAAGGTGTGTACTTAGAGGAAGATTTTTTAAAAAGCGAAACAGTCTCTTGTTCTCTAAGTTTGAACTTTTTTTTATTTTTGGTTCAACCTGGGGTTGGTTGGTTGGTTTTCATTTTTGCTTTTTGCTTCTTTTTTGTTGTTGTTTTCCTGCCTGGCCTGGGGTGGGGGATGGGGATTCTTGGTAAGTATTTTCTGAGCACCAGACATCTTCTGATTCCCTGTTTAGACTTAGCACTTTAGTGTTGGTCTTAGTTTGCTATCAGATCTTACTGTTTCAGCTTGCTGGGCTTCAGAAATCAAAACCCTTTAATTAGCTGCTTATTTTAATGACTGGCTAAGGCCTTATCTGTGCTCATATCCTGTTCACCTCAAGGACCTTAGAGTTTCAGCGCCGCCTTTGTATAGGCAAGCTGTTCTTTGCTCTGCTTGATTCAGTTTCTTGAAGCACTGCTTAAGCTCGTTTTTTATATTTTCCTTATGGCAAAGGAAGAAAGAGAGAAAAAAATCAAGCTGTAGGGTAATTCCCTGTTAAACTTTTTGTAGTCACTTTCCTGTAAGAAAAATGTTTCCCAAGCAACCAGCTTTATTCCAGCTGACTCACTCTGTACTCCCTCCTTCCATGTCATTGCTCCTTTTTACCTCTTTAGGAGTCTTTACAAATTTTACAACCTGACAAGAGGCTTCATCAGAGCCAACCACCTTTTTTTTTCTCTGAGCCCCCCAAAAAAATGAATCTTCTTACTGACAGAAAAAGAAAAGAAGACCTTGTTCATCCGTTTTTCGGTGTGTTTTGGTATATTCTTTTCTTTGAGTGTAATGAGAAGTCTAGAAAATGGGGATGAGATTGCTCTTATATTTTATTTTTGTACTTTAGGAGGTGGTTCTTTGAGTTCCTAGTTTTTTAGTTAAATATGAAGCAGGTGGCAAATGTAGGTTTAATCTGCACATTGATTCCTCCCAGTTTCCAGACCAATTCGTGTGTTTGTTTTCAGATAACCCTCAGGTAAGGAGTAGAGAAACACCAAGCCCAAGAGGCAGAAGGATCTGTATATAGCTAATGGGTGAGAAACTAGCTGTAGGATGGCTTATGGGGTCTGACTCTTTGAAGCAACAGAAATTAGAAGTTTTGTTTTTTTTTTTAAGTAGACTTAAACACTTATACCATGATTTTAAGTCTTGATTGCCTTAAGTCCATAGTGCATGACTGTTGCAGATCTGAGTTTAAGATGGAAAAAGTGATCCAGTAATTGCCTTTGAGAAGAAAACACCGGTGGAAGATCTGAAAACCCAAGCTGGATTCCTACTGTAGTCAGCCATATCAGTAGCTGATTTCAAAACGTGGGTTTTGACATAAGCCAGGCACATCAGTGCGACTAGCTTCTATTTGGGGAATCTAATCTATATGGGTTCTTAATACACACTTGTATCGATTGCCATTCAAATCTTGGAGCTATTAGTGCTATTAGGTTGTAGGAGGATGTTGAGGTTATGCATTGACAATTGAGAAGCACATTCTGCTTCATATTGCAGAAGGTATTTGATATAGAAATAATATAACTGGAATATTTGTAATATTCTTTTTATTAAGGGAGGAAAGTGTCCTAAAATGACTTTCTGTGTGTAGTAACTGAATCCCTTTTTTAATGACAACATAATTTTAATTGATATTTATTTAGATAGTTTGTTGGCGTTTATTTGACCTATATAGATTAACCTCATTTTGAACATGCTGACTGAGAACAGTTTCATATAAATATCTTTATAAATAATTTATATATCTAGAGATTTTATCAATGGATTTACAGTATCCATCTTATTTTGGGGGGGACAGTCTAAGCCAAAATAATTAAGCTGGTGGTACACCTTCCTGTTCTTCACTGAGCGTTTTTGATAAATGTGTATAATACCATATACATGGTATTTGTATTTGAGCATATACAATGAATGTACTGTCTGGAAGAGCTCTGAATGAAAACACACATATGCAAATTTTTCCCTGTTCAGTGAACACTATTGAATACGTAGATGAATATTTATGCAATGACATTGGCCATGCAATTCCTCTTGCTTTGTTCCTTTATCACATACTAACAGATCATAGGATTAATTGCCCATCTAATTAACGTGGGGGTAGAGTACAGTTGCTGGATAAAGTACAGGACATTCAGTTAAATTCCAATTTCAGATAAACATACTAAAAATATATTTGTTGTTTATCTGAAATTGGAATTTAACTGGGTGTCCTATATTTTTAGTTGCTAAATCTGGCAATCCTAGGTTGGGGAGAAACAGGAGACTAGTAGATATAGGCACAGTTAGTTATTACATACAATTTACAATGACAAGAGTAGCCTTTACTCTGACAGGAATACTAAGTTGTTTTTTGGTTTGTTTGTTTTGTTTTTTAGTGCAATGCTGTTTGTTTTAGTGTCCAACACCTTTTTATTTGGAAGTGCATTAGTGAAAACAAAGCTTAAAAATAAAACAATAATATACTGTTTACAGACACGCATGTATGATGGAAACTATATGCAAAGCTTAAGTGTATATACTTCTAAAATAAATCCAAAATCCAAAAAGTAAGGACAAGAGGCATTCACCAGCTTCCTAAAGATCATATCAAGTAATTAATAGATTCTAGATTGATTGCTTGTCTGCTGTAATATATCTAAAATAATTAAACTCTTTGGTTTATGAAAATATCATTTTTATTACTTGATCTCTACAGTGGTGAAGCTTGAGTTTTGTCTTTACTTGGGAAGATTACTAAGTGTTAAGATGCCAAGTTAAAGGAAAGAAAAAACAGCTAGAGCATGTGTAAAACTTGATTAAATCAAATGACCTGCAAATGTTAGGGTTCCTAGAACAAAAGTCACAAAGAGCTCTGTTCTCCTTGATTAATTTTAAAATATTAGATTTCCATCTCCTCCCATGTGAGAACAATTAAGACAGTCTATAATAACCATCAGTGAGCAGAAAAATTCATCTTTAGTGGGTGCCAGTTTAGAGCATTTAGCTGAAGTGTTTTGTGTGCATTTGTTTAGTGCTTTAAAGCACTTCTTCTCTGGAGCCTTCTATAATTTTCTACTGTAGAAGTAGCTGAAAGGGCTATTCCAGGAAGCTTATCCAAATACATCCCCTTCCCCCTCTTAGACACATGCTTAGGCACCCCTCCTCTGTGTTTCGAGGATATCGTGTGCTTGTTCTGTCTCTTATTGCCCCATTGTATTGAAATTATCTGTTTGTGTATTTGCCTCAACCTACCTCTTGAGAGCTGGATCTTTTTCATCTTTCTTTATTTGTAAATGCCTAGCAGTGCCTGGTACAGGGTAGACAACTAACAAGGATTTGTTGACTGAATGAAGGGACCTGAGGGCTCAACTAGTTCAGCTTCTTCATTTTACAGTCAGGTAGACTGAGGAGTAGAGAGACTGTGACTTTGGAAATAGAAGCAAGGGACCATAGAGGTGGTCTGTTCCAGTCTTTGCAATATCCCTGTTAAGATATCATTCAGGCCGGGCTTGGTGGCTCAGTTTGTAATCCCAGCACTTTTGGGAGGCCGAGGCGAGTGGATTGCCTGAGCCTGTGGGTTCGAGACCAACCCAGGCAACTTGGTGAGATCTCGTCTTTACAAAAATTAGCGAGGCATGGTACTGTGCGCCTGTAGTTTGGCTACTTGGAAGACTGAGGTGGAAGGATTACCAGAGCCCAGCATTTCTGCATTGGGGTGGCCGTGAGCGTGCCACTGCACTCCAGCTTGGGCGACAGAGTGAGACTCCAACTCAAAAAAAAAAAAAAGATATAATTCAAATTCTGCTTGAATACTTTATCAGGGAAGCAGCTGGTTCCTGTTTCTAAACTCCAGTTGTTATTAAGTTCATTAGGTTGAACAAAAAAAGCCTACCACATTGTAACTTCTCTTAATCCTAGTTCTGCTATATGGCGCTTCAGACATTTGAAGACAGCTACTTTTCTTCCTTATCTTCTCCAGGTTAGCCAACCTTAGTTCTTCATATCATTCCACTCAGTTTCTAGAACATTTACCAAATTGGTTTCTCTGTTTCAGACATGTTCTATTTCAACAGTGTTCCTTTTAGAATGTATCTCAAATAGTGTACAGTGTTTTTATGTGTGCTCTTATCAGTGAGAAATAGAGTAGAACGTACCACTCCAGTTGCTCTGGATGTGATAGTTCTGTCATTTCAACCTAAGAGCACATTAGCTCTTTGGAAATCATATGAAAGTCTTTATAGTCTGTCTGAACAATCAACAAAAATGCCTATATAATCTTCACATGATTTGCTGTTAAGCCATGTCTCCTCCATCATACATTTTACATTTATCCCTACTACATTTAATTCTGTTAAGATTTGATCCATTGTTCTAGCTTGTTGAAATATTTTTTGAGCTAAGTTTATTTACCTATCCCTCCCAAATTTGTGTCATCAACAAATTTGGTAGTTATGCCATCAGTGTCCTCCTCCAAGGTCTCCAAGGTCCTTCTCCAAGGTCCTCTTGACATACGAACGTCAAGTAATAGAAATTTAGTGCTTAAATACAGATTTTTAAATATAGAGTATTCCCTTTATATTCTAGGCCGGTAACCATTTTTTAAAAAGGAAATTAAATTAATTTTGCATGATTGGCTGGATGTTTGCTAACTCTTAATGAACATCTTTCTCCCCTGCCTAGGGCTCTTGGACCCTTTAACAGTGTGTTTAGGAAGTTTGGTTGGTATTGATGTCAAGTTAATCTGTCTGTAGTTTGTGGCACCTACCTGCTTTCCAGTGTTGACTATTAGTGTTTTCCTTACAGAATCCTCTTTCACTCTCCCTGAGTCTTCAAAGATTTTCAATGGGAATTGAGCTCTGAAAATTCTCAGATGCATTGGGGTATAATTTATCTGGGACAGTAAAACTTAGTTCATTTAGAAGAGTTAGGCACTTTTATCTCCTTGAATGCTTTGGGTTTCAATTTCCTCATTCTGTAATTTGTTTTTCCCTTTCTTGTTTGACCATCAGTAATCTTAACTGGAAAAAAAAAAATCGAGACAGCCTTTTATATTATAATAATGTATACTTATCCACATATAAGCAGCCTGCAATTTCTTTTTGATGTGCTTGTTCTGAGTATAAATTAAAGAAAATCTTTGCCTCTGGTATTTTTAAAAATCTTAGCACATTCTAAGTGCCAGCCCTTCTGATACTGTTTTTACAGGTTTTTGCAATATTCCTTGGATATGTGCCTATTCTATCCTTCCAATCTCTCCTGCATGTTTTCCTTTAAAATATTTCTTATGACTTGACACAACGGAGATGCAATCAACAAAATTCAGACCATGAGAATTTCTACAGGATGAGCAACCTACTTTCTTCAACTTATGAATTGTAAGAAATAAGAGATTGAAGGGGAACCTACTGCTTTATCAACTGATTGCCATGTATGGACTTTGATTGAAATGAACCAACTTTAAAAAATTGAGGCAATCTGGGAAATCTGAATGGTATATAATAACACATTATATATGATACATATATGGATCTTGTCAGCCAGTATACCTGTCCCTCCCAACTTTGTGTCATCTGCAAATTTGGTAGATATTCCTATGCCATCAGTGTCCTCTAAGAAATTAGTAAGAACATCAAGTCAGTTAGAAAATTTAGTGCTTAAATCCAGGGTATGATATATAGTATATATAATAACATATACTGTAATAATAAGGAATTGTTAAACTTTATGATGGTGTTATAGTTTTGTTTTAAAGAGAAATCTTTATCCTTTTTAGATGCATGCTGAAATGTTTATGGTTAAAAATGAAATCATTTCTGGGATTTGCTTCAAAATAATCTGGCAGGGGAGTGGAGGGAGGAGTATTGATATCATGAACATAATCAACATGTTATATATGTGGGTTCATAATATTATTCTCTCAATTTTGTATAAGTTTGAAATATTCATAAGTAAATGTTGGAAAAACCCTCCCAAAATATTTTTATTGTCACACAGATTATTACTGGCAGATTCAGGACTAAAACTTGTTCTTTTATTGTGTAGCTAATGTTATAGTTCTTCCACTTCCAGATTGATGTCATGTTGTCCTTTTAGTCTCTGGGACCCCCAAGCTTTCCCTGAGAAATTTGTGGTGGTACTTCTAGATGAATCAAGGCCTTAATAAAGGGCCACAGTTTCATTTGACTGAATACCTATGTGAAACCTTGAAGGGACATTAGCATTACTAGAATAAATAGAGAGGCTGCATTGGGTTACTGGAACCAGGATAGAAACTTGGGTCCTAGTCCTCACTAGGTCTCAGCAGAAGCTCTAAGATGGCAGCGACCATGTTTGTTTTGTTTACTACTTTAGACTCAGTGTCTAGCAACCTGCCTGGTAAGTGGAAACAATAGGTAAATGTTGAATTAAGGGGTTAATATTAAACTGATTTAGTTTCACTTTTCTCACATGTAAAATGAGATAGTTGGTCTAAATGATTCTTAAGATTTCATTAAACACTAAAAATTCATTCTTTTGACTGATTTTTTGAAAATCCTTTTAGTATTTTGAAAAATATTACTGTAAATTTCTTTTACACCAAGTAACATCAGTAGGTAAGATGATCACTGTGAACAACTGTGATTGAAAAACCATAGTTGTTATGTTGCATTCAAATCTCTTAAAAATATATATTTTTTTCTGTTAGATAGATTTTTGTTTCTATGAAGTATGTGAATACTGTTCTCAGCATACTGAACTAGAGACTCAGGTTTAGGAAGTTCCAAAGTGGAGCAATCTAAGAGAGTTAATGAAATGTTGCTTTGCTTGTATATTGGTACCTTTTGCTGGAATTGTTGAATGCAGCACTATTATAGTACTATTATGTCAGAGTTTATAAAGGATTTGACATTTTGCTTCCTATGGAAAATCAGTAGGTAACTTTTGGGTTAAGTTGCAGTTATTGTCATCAGATCCATATCCCAGTGACTAGGCACTTTTTCTTGGGAGTAATGACCTTATTATTTGTGTGAAATTTTGCCACAGGTATCTAAATATAATCTAAAGGTTATCAGTGGATCAGGTCAGAGTTTATTAAAGAAAAATAATTGCTTTACTATCCTGTAAAATCACCAGCACAATGTTTTGACCCCAAAAGCACAGACAAAAAAAGCAAAAACAGACTGATGGGATTGTATCAAACTAAAAAGCTTCTGCACAGTAAAGGAAACAATTAACAGTGAAGAGACGCCAATAGATTGTAAGAAAATATTTGTAAGCCATAATCTGATAAGAGGTTAATATTCAAGTATATATTCCATTGTGGTATATACACACAATGGAATACTATTCAGCCTTTAAAAAAAAAAAAAAGGGAAATCCTATCATTTGTGACACCGTGGATGAATCTAGAGGACATTATGTTAAATGAAATTAGCCAGACACAAAAAGACAACTACTGCATGATCTTACTTATATGTAGAATCTAAAAACATTGATCTCATAGAAGCATAGAGTAGAATGGGGGTTGCCAGGGACTAGGGAAGGGAAGGGGGCAGCTGGGAAATGGGGAGATACTGGTCAAATACAGAGATTTAGTTAGATAGGAGGATACATTCTGGAGATCTATTGCTCAGCATAGTAACTATATAATTAATAATAATGTATATTTCAAAATGGCTGAGAGTAAATTTTGAATATTCTCACCACAAAAAAATGATCAGTATGTGAGGTGAAGAATGTATTAATTAGCTTAACTTAATCATTTTCACAGTGCATTCATATATCAAAACATCTCATTGTACCCCATAAATATATATAATTATTATTTACAATTTAAAAATCATTTTAAGATTTTCTTTGTAATTAGTATTAATATGTTAGAAGTTTTTTGTCTTGTTTTGCTTTTGCTATTAGATGAGCAAAGTAGCTTAGCTCTTTAAAGTTATGTTGTTGTTCAACTTTGTAAGGAGCTTATTTGTTATTTAAATAAGGCTTTGTTAATCAGATATTTAAATGCATCAAGAATTCTTGATTTAAAGAGTACCTTATGATGAAACATTCTGAAATGAAAAAAGAACTTTGGAAGCTCTCATTTTGCTTTGTTACATTTTGTTTAAAATGGGGTATACCACCAATTCTTAAATATGTCTACATGTAGCTTTAGGGTTTTCTGAAAGATTTTCTACTTGTGTGGGGTGTAATAAAGTCATTTTATATAAACATTTGGACTTTTTCTGGGAAAAATTACTGACCTTAATATGTAAAAAGAAGAAATCTATTTTGCCTTATTTAGTATCTACAACATATTTTGAGGAAATATTTTTCTAGTTAACTAGATGTAGTAGAGTATTACTGTACATTTCTGGGCGTGTATTTGGCAGATTATGTCAGCGTTTTATATAATATGTCTCCAATTTAAGGGAAATCAGGATATAAAATGTAGATCATTAGTTATGGTATAAATTATATATTTACTCCTGAAAATATATATATATGTATATATATATATTTATCATTTATACATTTATATATCTTTATTATTTATATATATTTAAGGGGCCTTAAGATAAAACTTTCTAAAATTACATTAACTCTAAAACCCTTGCTTAAGATCATTCAGCTAGTTGGTGGGAGAGCCAAGATTAGAATTTAATTTTCGTGACATATATCCCCCATTTTTCTCTTCCATGCCCAAACTTGAACACGAATAGTTGTTTTCTTTAAGCACATAAACACTGAAATAGTCTCATGTTGTTATCTCTGCTTTAAAATTTGAGACTGAGTTACAGAGGAGAGTTAAGTTGTCTAGGGATACCAAAGACTAGTAACACCTCACTTATCTGGCAGCTACTTCTTTGGTAATGACAATTCTCAGATACAGCTGAAAACAAGAACTAAGCACTTTAAAAGCCTCTGAGCAGTTCAGGGTTTTTTCGTTTGTTTTTAAAAATGTACCGCAAAGTCCAAAATAAGGTGATGTATATAAAGTTTCTTGGGGAGACCCCTAGAATCCTTAGATTCTTCCTTTACCATACAATTCCATTTTTAAAAAATCAAGTTCCCAGCTCAATGCAAATTAAGAGCAAGAATTAGAAGGGAGGTGGGAAGAAAGCTTTTAAATGCAGGCACATGGCCAACTGTAAGAAGTGACCACTTAAAGTGGGGAAGGAAATACAAAACCATAAAACAGGCATTCCAAGCATAGTGACTTAGGGTCCTTTAGTGTGAAGGTAAATAAATTCTCTGCAATTTAGGGTCCCAGAGGGCATTATTGTATTAAAATATAGTATTTGAGCATGATAATTAAGGAAGAAAGGGAAAATTGTATATGTATCCTTTAAGAGTGTATTTTCAAGGGAATGATTACCAAAACTGCAAGGCTTAGCCAATTGATATACTTACTTACAAGCTGCTTTTGAATTTTAAATTAAAAAATAACTAAAATATTGTCAAGTTTGGCACTTAGAGAAAAGCTTCATCTCTCTGGAAATTTTACACATGGGACATTTAATTATTTTATTCCCTGGCAGTGCCAAGGCAATTAAGTGTTCATTGTAGTTGTTAAAGCAGGTCAGGATTCAGAGCCTTTTGACTTAATCAGTTTGGTACAACTCAAGAAGCGGCACTAATTGCCTTTACTTTGGTGCTCATACACACCACCAGTTACAGTATTTTCATAACCATTGTCTTTTAAGACCTTACTCAGAGAGGAGGCAATATTGCAAAGTGGTTGAGAGAATGAGTGCTGGAGTCAGACTCCCTAGGGTCACATTCTGGTCCTACTGTTTACTAGCTGCAATTTAAGTGATCTAATTTGACCCAAGCCTCAGTTTTTTGTTCTGTAAAAATTGGAAAGTAATATAACTACCTATTTAACAGCCTAATAGGAAGGTTGTAAGGACCAAAAAAACTAAAAAATGTGTTAACACAGTTTTTGGCACATGCTTAATAAATGATGGCCATTGTCTGATTATTATTAACATGGTCCCTATTAGGAAAGCTTTGTGTAGTAATACTAAATAATGATTTACTGCATCTTATAGTGACATGAATTGTTCTTTTCTCATCTTGGCCCATGATACAAAGCATTTTAGCCAACTTTGCAAATAACAAATATGCTTTCACTTTTTTAGGCACTAATGTTCTATAAATGGATAAAAAGATTTATCACAAAAGAATTAAAGTCTTACAGACTACCCTCTTAAAGACAGTTTGGGGCTTAATAGACTGGAAGAAGCTATAGTAGTTTGAAATGTTTTACTTCCTACCAAGACCTTAACAACTTTGTAACATTTAAAATATGCTTCAAACATGAGTGTCTTCTATGACTAGTTTATTGTTTAATCATGTCACCCAGTTGAAAGCAGAATCCCATTTTAATCACCAGCTCAATATAATCTGGCTTTTTTTTTTCATGTTCCCTGTTGTTAAGCTGGCTGGAGCTTGACAGGCTGTAGGGAACCTTTTCTGTGTTCCAGAAATTGGTCTCAGGCTCCGCACTACTGACAGACTGCCAAAGCGCCTTTGAGAAATTTGGAGCAATTCAAAACTTCTGAAGAAACTACTGCTTATCATGTGTGCCCCTGTTACTCTCTCTCTTGACCCTCATAGCAGTCCTATGAAGTAGATGGTTTCACCCCCTTTTACAGAGGACGAGACTGAGACTTGGAGAAATTGATTAAATGATTTGATCACGCATAGGAGAGATGAATGGTAGAAACAATATTCAAGCAAGGTTCATCTACTTAAAAACCTGTTTTTACTGTATTATTTTATTTTTCAAAAGGAAATAATAAATTACTCTGTATAGTTTATACACAGTTACATGTAGAGGCCCACCAGAATCAATCAGGAATATTTCCATGTATGTCAACAATTAGTCAATAACTTTCATCCTGTGAATCAACAGACAAAGTACTATTTTTGGAACTAGTGATAGAAAAGAGATAAGTGTGGCTTCCTATTCTTTTTCATTGGCAGACAACTAAAAAACCTGATCAGATTTCTCAAGGTGTGAGAGTCGGGGGAAAGGCCAATTTTCTTCCCTTTTCTACCTCATATGGGGCTTAATTTTTTAAAGAATTTTATTTCCTCTTGCCTTTATGCCTCTATTTCAGGTGATTGACATTCAGAATTTGTACCACATATACATTTGAGCCCCTCCAAAGTTTTTTGTTATTACTTTTTAAATTTTTTGTTGTTTTGGTTGTACTTGTATTATCTAAGACATCTGTTTGTGTGGAATCTTCCTTCTCTTTTGGGAGGTTGGAATAGCCTTGGTCCTAATCAACTCTGGATAAACAGAATTTTGCTACATAGTCGTGCAGGTTTTTCAAGGGAGCCAAATAACTGATGATATAGATGTTTTCATTGCTGGAAATTGTTCTTTTTAACACAAATATGTATCGACCTGACAATGCAGTTAAATGGGCACTGTTTTATGACAACTCCTTTTTTTATTTTCTAAACAAACTTTAAACCCCCCTTCAACCTAGAATTGTGTTTAATTCCTCTATATATCTCATCCTGGTCCATATTAGGTATTCCACAAATGTCAATCGAATAAAGGCATTCATTTTTTTGTTATGCAAAAGTAAGTTTTTAAAAATCTAAGTTTTGATTAGAGGTTAAGGATTTCTATATGAATGTCATTACCCAGTTTGGCATATAAAAAACTTGGTAGTAGGACTTGATGCTTCTCTGGGTTCTGCCCCTAAATATAACTTTGAGGAAAAGTCACAATCTCTTGGGATCTCAGTTTCTTTAGCTATGAAAAGAGGCTATGTGATTAGATGGTCTTGAAGGTACCTGTCAACCCAGAGTTGTATCATCTGTGATTATTGCATTTTACCAAAAAAAATTAGGAATGTCATATTATTTATTTTTTTGAGACAGGATCTCACTCTCGCCTGGACTGGAGTGTGGTGGCACCATCGTAGCTCACTGCTGCCTCCAATTGCTGGGCTCAAGTGATGCTCCCACATCAGCTTCCCAAGTGGCTGGAACTACAGGTGCACACCACCACACTAAGCTAATTTTTTTTTTTTTAATTTTTGAGACGGGGTCTCCTTATGTTGCCCAGACTGGTCTTGAGTTGCTGACCTCAAAGGATCCCCCGGCCTTGGCTGGAATTCCAAAATACTGGAATTACAAGTGTGAGTTACCATGCCTGGCCTTATTATATAAAACTGCTTCTTACTGCATAACCCTGACATATAATAAGTGGTTATAAGGGTGTCTTTCTCCTTTTTTCTTTGAAGCAGATATCACACTGTTCATATTTGGAAAGAAAATGTGAGGAAGGGGGGAAATAATTGGTGAAAAGTTACTTTTTAGGCCAGGTGCAGAGATTCATGCCTGTAAACCCAGCACTGTGGGAGGCCAAGGTGGGAGGATGGCTCAAAGCTAGGAGTTTGAGAATAGTCTGGGCAACATAGAGAGACCCTGTCTCTACAAAAAAGTTAACTGGGCTACTTGGGAAGCTGAGGCAGGAAGATCCCTTGAGCACAGGACTTTGAAGCTGTAGCAAGCCATGCTTGTACCTGCACTCTAGCCTGAGCAACAGAGTGAGACTCTATCTCAAAAAAGAAAAAAAAGTTACTCTTAAAAATTATTATACCCAAAGTAGTCTATGGTTAAAAATAGAGTTTTGCTTTAGTAGAAAAATTAGCTGAGAATAAAAATTGGTATTTCTTCAGAAGCAGTGTAAATGTCAAATGCATATAAAAATTTTCATCCACACTAGGAATCAAAGAAGCGCAAATTAAAACAATAGTGAGATGTACTTTTGCCTATCAGATAGGTAAAAATATTAAAACAATTATTTTTGGCAGGAGTATTAATAAACAGGCATTCATACATAGAATAGTGAGGGTGTAAATTGGTACAACTGTTGTGGTTGGCAATTTGAAAGTTTCTCCAAAAAAAAGTTTCTCAAAATTCTGGAAAATTTTGTATAGTTTTGACCTGCAATCCTATGTCTGGAGAAATTTATTTTAAGGGCATTTATTATGGAGGCACACAAATTTTTACTTACAAGGATGTTTATTGCAGTATTATATGTCATATACATATACTCAGATCTCTAGGTGGTAAGTAATTTTCTCTGCTTTTTATGTTTTCCACATTTTCTATATGGACATTGGACTTTTCAATCACAAAACATGTACACATTTTTTAAAATGTGAGCTTGTCTGTAATAAGTGTATAGAAGTACTTCTCACCTCCTCTATTCAACACTTCCTTACTTTTATTTCTGAACAGGTCACCAGGAAAAGTTGGGCTTTCAACATCCAATGTAAGTTGTGCTTTCTGAAAGTTATGTTTTTAGAAATCATATACACATTTTATTCATATTTTTAATGTAATTCTTCATTTTTTTGCTTTTGCTTTTTTTTGCTCAATAATATTGTTGTTACATCCTACTTGGTATAAATAGATATTCTATAAATATCTAACTATTATGCTGTAAGGAAGGAACTATAAGTATGTTTTAGATTTCCACTGATTTTTATTTGGTTTATAATATATAGAATAAAAGAAGACTGTACTGTGTGTGTGTGTGTGTGTGTGTGTGTGTGTGTGTGTGTGTATTTTAAATAGAAAAAGTAATACTTGCATGGTGAAAATGTGGAATAACCAAAACACATGTATACTTCTTGTGGACATATGTATTGGTACCATCACTATATATAAAATCAATCCCAGCCTTATATTCAAGCGGAGGAGTTTGATATTGAGACATATGGAGAGCCATTTTAAGTAGAAGAATATAATCAAACGGAATCAGGTAGAGTATATATATTGTATGTTTGTGTGTGTATATATACAAATGTGTATGTAATCTTGATCATGCTGTATTTTTTTTCTCAGTCCCAATATACCTTGTTTCTGTTCATACACACTGGATACTGATCTCTTTGATAAATTGTGATATATTTATGTGGCATATTCTACAGCAGTGGAAATGAATGAATTAGTTATACACAATGACATGGATGAATTTCAGCACCAGAGTGTTCAGTAAGGGAAAAAAGATAGTCAGAAAAAATATATACAGTGAGTCCATTTATATTAAGCAAAATCATTCCAAATTAAAGTATACGTTTAGAGATAGATCATTTAGAGGTACAAGCATGGTAAAACTGTAAAGAATGATGAGGGAATGATAAACACAAAATTTAGGATATCCGTCATCTCTGAGAGGGAGAGAACGTAATGGAAATGGAGGATACACAAGAGACTTGAAAGCTAATGATAATAATGTTTTTTTCTTAAACTGAGTGCTAATAAATATTATATCATAATTCTTTTTTTTTTTTTTTTTTTTTTTTTTGAGTCAGATTATTACAATGTTGCCCAGGCTGGAGTGCAGTGGCATGCTTATGGCCACCCCAGCGTCAACCTGCTGGGCTCAGGTGATCATTCTGCCTCAGCCTTCCAAGTAGCTGGAACTACAGGTGCATGCTACCACACCTGGCTAATTTTTTGAGATATTGTAGAGACAATGTCTCACCACGTTGCCCAGGCTGGTCTCGAACCCTTGGACTCAGGCAGTCCCCTCGCCTCGGCCTCCCAAAGTGCTGGGATTGCAGATTGAGCCACCGCGCCTGGCCTATATCATAATTATTTATTCCTTGTATTTTATAAAAAATATTTTATATTTACTCAGTATTTGATAAAAACAGTCTTTAAAAATAACACATGTGCATGGTTGAAATTAGCTCAGGACAAAAGGTATATGGTTGAAAATAATAGCTTTCTCCCCATGACTTTTTTTTCTCCCCATTCCTTATCCCCTGCTTCCCGGTCTCCATATCCAGAGGCAGTTTTTGTTTATGCACATAGGTTTTAAAAGCTACTCAGCTCTAAGATATTTTTAGGTTATCACAAATAGGTTTTCAGAATTTACTTCATCCCAGTAATTCTAGATTGTCTTCAACTCGAATAAAATTAGATAAGTATATATATATTTAGGAAATAAATATGAAGCTGGATATTGTTCCTTTTTTACTTTTTCTTTTGAAATAATTACAGATTCATAGGAAGCTTTGAAGGTAGTACAGAGAGATCCTGTGTATCCTTCACCCAGTTTTCCCAGAAGTTATATCTTAATTGTAGTACAATATCAAAACCAAGAATTCAACATTGGTACAATGTGAGTGTATAGTTCTAGATCAGTTTGTCTCATGTGTATATTTGTATAACTACAGTCACAATCAAGATGCAGAACTATTTCGTCATCACAAAGATCTACCTTGTGCTACCCCTTTATAGTCACACCCACCAGCTCTCCCACATCATCCCTAAATCTGTTCGCCATCTCTATAACTTTGTTATTTGGGAATGTTCTATAAATGGAATCATATAGGCCGGGCATGGTGGCTCACACCTGTAATCCCAGCAATTTGCAAGGCTGAGGTGGGAAAATTGCTTGAGCCCAGGAATTCGAGACCAGCATGGGCAACATAACAAGCCCTCGTCTCTACAAAAAAATCAAAAAATTAGCCAGGCCTGGTGGCACCCACCTGTCATCTCATCTACTCAGGAAGCTGAGGCTGAAGAATCGCCTGAACCCAGGAGGTTAAGGCTGCGGTGAGCCATGATCATGCCACTGCACTCCAGCCTGAATGACAGAGTGATACCCCGACCCCCCCCACACTCAAAAAATTGGAATTATATAGTATGTGACCTTTGGGGATTGGCTGAAAGAATTGAGACCCATCCAAGTTGTTGCATGTATCTAACACAGTTTGTTTATTTTTATTGCTGACTAGTATCCTATGGTAAGAATGTAGTGAGGCTATTGAGTGCAGTTATTAATAACTATCTTTTGATAGCTTAAGCAGTACGAAGAAGAGACATGTATACAAAGGGACGATACATGAGGTCTTGATGTTTGTAAAATGGAAGACATGTTAAGTGCCACAAGGAGTTTGGACAAACAAGAGGAAGATAGAGTGGATGTGAGAGAACAGTTACCTGGAATAGCAGGGAAAAGTTTCAGGAAAGAGGTAGAACTTGTGCTGGGCTTTGAAAATTGGGAGAGGTTTGCATAGGTAGATAGAGAAAAATTGGAAAAGTATTGTATGCTAGGACATAGCATGAACTAGTTAACATGCAAAGACATGGGATTTGCTGGGAGCATTAAAGACTAGTGTGGCAAGTTTAAAAGTTTCAGTGGCAGAATGTTGGAAAAGTAAATTGAGGCCAAATTAGGATGAGCCTTGAATGTTATTATACTATGTATACATGCATGGAAACATCACATTATACCTCATAAATATGTACATTTGTTATGTGTCAATCATAAGTTTTAGCATTTAAATTAAATAATTTTTAAAAAGAACTCTGGCTTTTAAAATTTTGAAGCAAGACATTTTCAAAAGTCATTTTTATATGTCTTACAGCTGTGCTGCCCAAGATTTTTTGCTCGAGAATTAAGAAAATTGATAGAAGAAAGTTTGGAGGAAAGAGACTTAAGTGCAGAGAAAGCTGTTAAGAGGCAGTTAAAATGTAAAAAAAAAAAAACTAAATTTTTAAAAGAGGCAGTTAGAATGTTAAGACATGAGATTCCAGCAAAGGGAATAACATTGAAAAGAATGGATGGATGGATATGACAGCCACTCTAGAGTTCCCTTTAAAAAAAATTCTATTGGCAAAAATAGTGGAAGTCACATTTCAAAAAAATTTTTAAATTTCACTTTAGTCACTGTTAATAGCTTCCCCTCCCTCGCCACAAAAAACTAGAAGTTACTTGGATTTTTCTGTAATTAATGTTTCTAGCTTAAGGTTCTTTAGTAGATAATAAGATTTCTGTGGATGTAGATCACTTTTATACAAATACTTTGTTGTGTGCTTGTTAAAATTAACAAGTTCAAATCTTATACCCAAATACTGTAAAAGCAGCTCTCTTGTATCCAACCCAGATTGATGTAACTGTTATGTGAATTGCTAAAAAATGCGTAATCTGCCGTATCTTGTCAGGAAGCACTTTTTTGATACTGTGATAGGTAGGAGTTAGAGAAGTGGCCTGATGGTGGGGAAACTGGGAATTGGTAAGTATTGGTAAGTACTGCATTTTAGTAATGGGGCAGCACATAGCCAGAAGTAGGTAATAAATAAGGACTGTCTCAGGTATAGCTAAGTTGGTGTTGGTTGTCTATAGGCATATGCTTGGCTTCCATTGTTTTCTTTCCAAAGCCTGATTAAGATATTAGAAGAAGGACATGGACCTTAGACATCACTGGGAAAGAATCATAGTTGACTGTATATACTAAATCAGGTTTTATTAAGAAATCTGACTTCTCTGAACATCAGGTCCTCTGATAGGTGCCATATCACTCCTTTAAACTTGTAACTAGGCCAGGCATGGTGGCTCATGCCTGTAATCTCTGTACTTTAGGAGGTGGAGGTGGGAGGATTGCTTGAGCCCAGGAGTTAAAGACCAGCCTGGGCAACAAAGTGAGACCTCATCTCCACAGAAAAATAAAAAAAATTAGCCAGGTGTGATGGTACACACGTGTAGTCAGCTACTCAGGAGGCTGAGGTGGAAGGATCACCTGAGCCCAGGAGGTGGAGGCTGCAGTGAGCCATGATTGTGCCAACCTGAATGACAGAGTGAGACCCCGGCTCAACAACAACAACAACAACAAAACTTATGACTTAATAGCAGATTACCTTACAGGAGTTGCTGTCTTTTTATTTTATTTTATTTTTTTGAGTTGGAGTCTCACTGTCACCCAGGTTGGAGTGGAGTGGCATGCTCATAGCCACCCTGGAGTCGACCTGCTGGGCTCAGGTGATCCTTCCGCCTCAACCTTCCAAGTAGCTGGAACTACAGGTGTGGCCTACCACGTTGTGCTAATTTTTTGATTTATTGTAGAGGTGAGGTCTCACCAAGTTACCCAGGCTGGTCTCGAGCCCTTGGCCTCAGGCAATCCTCTCTCCTTGACCTCCTAAAGTGCTGGGATTACAGGCTTGAGCCACCGCGTCC
>CAUYQG010187379.1:0-15336 GCA_963574415.1 Tarsius wallacei
CCCCCCCCCCCCCCCCCCCCCCCCCCCCCCCCCCCCCCCCCCCCCCCCCCCCCCCCCCCCCCCCCCCCCCGCCCCCCCCCCCCCCCCCCCCCCCGAGTAGTTTAGTTTAGTGTTCCTGCTTTGCTGTGAATGTCAAGGAAACAAGAGAGGGACAGGATAGAGAATTAGAGAAGAGAAGATAGTGGCCGTGATGGACAGACATAAAACTCATCATCCCTGCTCCATTTTGAATCTATCAATTTCCCACATCTGTATTTGAGAACCATTAATTTTTTTGGCACTATTTCTTTGACTATTGTTTTCCAATGTCCATATGCTATGCGTGTATTGCTAATTCTCTGCATACTGATTTTCGGTTGAAGAAGGTTGGTTTGAAAATAATCTCCTATTTCAAAAAGACTTAACGATATTGCACACATTTTACTGAAAATCAGTGTTGACGTGTCTGATGAAACACAGTGAACACATAGTTTATTTTATGTTTACACAACACCTCTGACACCAGATGTATAAGTATCTTTCTTCACCAAGCAACCTTCTGGACAGTAGCTGTGTGTTCCATAACATAATTCAACTCTGACACTGTCGACCTGGAGTGGGCATCAGATCTTACAAGTTAAGGACTAAAGCCCACAAGACTGCCCCTACTTTAAATGCCAATTACAAGTCTGGGCAATGTATACTTCTGACTGACGAGCTATAAACCTGAAGTTCCCCCTGGCCCCTTCCATGGGTTCAATAATTTGCTAGAATGGTTCACATAACTCAGGTAAACACTTTACTTATGTTTACCAGTTCATTATCAAGGATACAACTCAGAAAGAACCAGATCTCGGAGATACATAGGGCAAAGTACTATGGGGGTGAAGAGGTAAACAGAGCTCCTATGCTCTCTCTGGGTTTGCTACCATTCCAGCACCTCATGTGTTCACCAGAAGTTCACCAAATCTAGTAGCTCAAGAATTGTTTTTTTGTTGTTGTTGCTGTTGTTGTTTTGAATTGGAGTCTCACGCCCAGGCTAGAGTGCAGTGGCATGCTCATGGCCACCCCAGCATCGACCTGCTGGGCTCCTGCAATCCTTCCAAGAAGCCAGAACTACAGGCATGCGCTACCACGCCTGGCTAATTTTTTATTTAGTGTAGAGACGAGATCTCACCAAGTTGCCTGGGCTGGTCTCGAACCTGCGGGCTCAGGCAATCCACTAGCCTTGGCCTCCCAACATGCTGAAATTACAAACTGAGCCACCGCGCCTGGCCGCTCAAGAGTTTTTATAGAGCTTAATCTCCAGCAATATCCCCCTTCCCTGATGTCCAGGGATGGGGCTGAAAGTTCTCAACCTTCTAATTACTTAGCTCTTCCTGTGAGCAGCCATATCCTGAGGCTCTCCGGAAGCTCCATCCTAAATCACTCATCAGCATAAACTCATACGTGATCAAAAGGGGCATGTTAAGAGTAACAAAAGACATTTCTATCACTGAGGAAATTCCAAGGGTTTCAGGAGGTCTGTGCCAGGAATGGGGACAGTGGCCAAATGTATTTTTTATTATGTCACAATATGAAAAAGTATATGCTCAAGAACACCAGAGTTGTTGATTCTGCTCTTCATGAGAAAGGGTAACTTAGAGAGAGGCTATAGATCACATTGGATTTAGTTTTCTAATTGGGAATTTGGTGCTTGTTTGAAGCTGATATGGTTTCTGAGAGATTACCAGACAGTATTACTATTAAAGCTCAATGTGGAACTACATTTGGTGCTTTTTATCATAGCAGGTTTACATCTGTCCTTTTGACGATGTAGTAACTTTTCAAATCCACATATAGACGGTTCATAGCCCACCATCTGCTCTCCCATCAGAAGAAATTCAACAGCATATACTCTGCCAGAACATGGCTTCAATTTATATCCTGTTGCTCTGGCCATAATAATTTAAATACTCGTTCCAGTGAGATGGAGTTCTTGGGAAGGGCAATTTCTCCCCGCGGTGACTTGAGTCACACTAATAGCATGACACTTGTGGTATATCATCTTTCCCACAGGTGAGAAGAAAGGATTCGATTTAATGGTATAACTATCTTGGTTAATCTCTGGGGCTCACAAGCTTCCTGAAATGTTACTGTGTTGAAACATCAAGACCTCATTACTGTTCTTTAGTCAACCTGGAAAGTTGATCGTTTTCTTCCCCTCCTCTGTTTGACCTGGACTAGCCTTATAAAGTAAGTAGAGCTTTCATCTCAAAACAAAAGACAGATTTTAAAAAGACATTATTTGGCTCTTATTCATATATTTTTGTCTTTGACTTAAATTTTAAAAGTTATTTTCCTTCAAATAACTACCAGCAAGAATAGAAAGAGGAAGATTTCTACCTCTTGGAGTTTTGGGGGGCTTTTTTTGACATAAGGAAAGTATTTTATTTTTCTCCCCTTGAGAGTTTGCTGACTATTTTGTCTCCAGGGTCACAATTACTTAAAATTTTATACTTAAGCTTGAACATGCCTTTCTGTCACCAGCCAACCTTTTCCCTCCCTTTCTTTCCCACACAAGGGGAAACTGCAGAGAAACACTACTTAATTATCACACCACGTAACTAATTAAAGGCAGGATGCTTGTGTATGGTATGCTAATGAGCTATTAGAGATCTAGCATGCTTTAGTGACAAGATATGGGTTCCTGTTCTACCCTTCACCTGGATGTGGATTTCTAGTTGACAGTTAATGATGACGAGATGGGAATTTATTATGCTGCTTGCAAACCAAGAACTTTGAGAGGGAGAGGAAAGGTCAAGCAACGGAATCACTCAGAGGAAGCAACACCTGACATATAACCAAGAGACAAAATAATAATAATAACAATACACACACACACAAAACAAAACTCAGCATTTCATTTACAGGAAACCATGAAGTATGTAAAGTGCATGGCAGAGAGTGTTCAATAAATAGAGAACTTTCATGATTATTTCTGGAGGGCTTAGTGATGGGAGAGTTCATTCTGGAAATGAACTATTGATCAGCTACTTGTACATATGCCGTATGTCCAGCTTAGAGTATATTAGTTTAGAAGTTACCAAAGACAGCCTGAAAAGATTGGCACTTCATGCAGAAGCAGGAACATGCTGAAAATTGTATATAAAGAAAAGAAAGACGATATAGTAAAAGGCAAAAAATGGAAAGGATCAGTTATAACTACTTTAGTCTGCTTGTGAGAAAAAAAAAAGATTACCAACAGTAAACAGGAGTGTTAACAAAAGGCAAGAATATAGCAACACTAATAATAGCCAACACACCAATTCTTTTTTTTTGAGTTGGAGTCTCACTCTGTTGCCCAGGCTGGAATGCAGCGGCACACTCACAGCCACCCCAGTGTCGACCTGCTGGGTTCCCGCGAACCTTCCGCCTCAGCCTTCCAGTAGCCAGAACTACAGGTGTGTGCTACCATGCACAACTAATTTTTTGATTTATTGTAGAGATGAAGTCTCACCAAGTTGCCGGGGCTGGTCTCAAACCTGCAGGCTAGGGCAATCCACTGGCCTCAGCCTCCCAAATGATTATACATGCTGAGATTACAGGCTGAGCCACCAAGCCAGGCCCTCCAACACCAATTCTAACAATAATGGTAACCAACACTTATTCAGTGTTCCTTTTGGGTGCAGCAGTACCTGCTAAGTACTTTACACTTTGCCTCTGTTATACTACTCTTTATGACATCCCAAGATGTCAAGTAGGACACTGTGATAAGATCAGTGCAGGTTTCTGAAACAAAGTGCCTCTAACCACCCTAAGTAGGGATTTTAAACTAAGACTTTGTGAGACAGAGCAGGAAGAGTGTACTCCCACAATGTAGACTGAACTGGAACACAAGGCAGGGCATGCGTCTTTTAATGTTGGTGTCCCTTGCATCCAGAATATAAGGGGTACTCATTAAATAGGAAATAAAACACAGTGGAATATTAGCAATGTAGGTGAACTTTGAGGAGATCCGTCCCTTTTTGTTACAAATGGTAAGGGAGGCCAAAGTAGGAGAAATGACTTTTACAAGTTGATGCCATACATTTTGGATCTATTACTTAACTTGTAGTGAGGGATGGATTTTTGAAGCATTATGATCAGTATAGCAGGAAATTTTATGTTGTTGTTTCCCCATTGCATTTGCAGTGTTTCCTGTGTCCTTCTGCTGGTGATTCCCTTAAGTCAAGAAGAGCCACATTCCATTTTTCCTTAAGTCTTAGTATCAACTGACAGAAGAAAAGCAGCAGTCAGAATTTATAGAGAAGTTTCTTACTTGCCAAGTAGAGAAGACACTATGCATGCCCTACTTCTGCCCCTCTGGGAATTTCAGAGTTGAGGTAGCATAAAAACTGTTACTAGAGCAGCCACTGCCTTAGTGAACTGCTCATTAGGTTGGAAACTTTCGTTTTACTGCTATCATGTGCTTTTTAACAATAAAAATGTAATCTCTATCTGCAGTAGACTTGACAGTGTTCTCCCCAATATTTATTTTTCCCATCTTCCTCTGTAAGAAAATATCTGTATTATTGAGTGAGCAGCAAGCCCAGTTAAATCCTCCAGTTTACAGCCTCCCATGCAGATGGAATGGCCAATGAGATGCAAGTGCAAGTCGGCAGAGAGCCTCCAGGAAGATTCTCTGAAGGAACATTCATTCTCAGAACATTCTCTGAGAACATAGGTGGAAGTCACACCTGAAAGGTGACAAAGTTGAATGATATGTCAGGGTATTTCTGATATCATTTTTGCCTTGGATATCTTTTCCGAGCTCTTTTATATTCAAGAGAAATACAAACCCTAAATTGTTTAAGGCACTTAATCTGAGATTTCTATTACATGCAACTAAATCTAATTCTAACTAAATCATCCTTTTTCTACTTTCTTCTTACAACTTCTAAACAAATAAGAGTGGCCACTTCAATCAAGTGTGTGTGTGTGTGTGTGTGTGTGCGTGTGTGTGTGTGTGTGTATGTGTGTGTGTGTTTGTATGTGTATGTGTTAGATAAGACACAACCATCCCTTCTCACTCTTGTTGATAAAGGACTGTTCCTCTAAATAAGTAATGATAACATCCACTATAAATGTCCCTCTTACTCAGCCAACCAAAATACCTTTTCTTTGCTATAAATAAAAAATTAGGCATAAATCCATATTCTCTTCTTCATGTAAGGTATGGCTTATTTTTTTTTTCTTCTTTTTTTCTAAGTTATATCTGAGGAATGGGGGCTGCAGGGAGTGAGAAGGGACAGAAGACAACCAGCTGTAATATGCTGTTGTTGCCAGATGGGAGCCTGCAGGTTCATACTACTTCTTTAACATCCTTAGAACACTAATCTGTGGGGCTATCAGAAAGAACCATTGCTTTTTGGGAAACTTGGCAAGCACAGAAGCATGCCCTTTGGAGAGACTTCAGTATTCTATTTGTGTTTAGGAATTCTAAAGCTTTAAAATATTTTGTTTCCTATTTTCTTTCATTTTTGTTTATTTGGGACTTGACTCAATTTTATAAATAGTCACTCATTAAAAAATATTATTCTTCTCTTGAAGGTTGAAGGACAGGTTGGTAAGAGGGCAGGAATTTTCGTAAAGAAAAGAAACAGATCTGACTTTCCTTGGGGTTTAGACAACTGATGAAATGGCAGTCCAACCAGATAGAAGAATCTATGTAACGTCAGATCACTTGGTAGGCCTGTGACCTACACTGTCCTGTTAGTGAATCCACAAGTCATAATTTCCCTGGCAGGACCTAGAGAAGCCCTCCTTTTGGTCTTGACCACTCAGAAAGCAAACGAAATGAGTAGCAGTTTACCTATTTCTTTGTCATCATCACCTCTGTTCATTCCTCCCACACCCCAAGCAGAAGGTGCTCTAATAAATCTCACAATTATGCCTTCAAGGTAAAATGATGAAGGGATAAGTGCAAGAATTTAATAACAAATGACTTTGATTTTCAGCATTGTGTGCAATCCATGTGATAACAAGCAAGATTTGAAATGGCTGCAAACCCATTTCTTCATTTATATAATGCTAATGGACAACTTTCTTATTAAATGTGAAATAAAATATGCAATGCACATATTATGTACTTTGTTCACATTTGCAATCTACCTTTCTCATGAAAGCATCTAAGAGTGTACTCACAGTTGAATCTCTGGCATCTTACACACTGCCTGACACACATTGCTCAATAAATATTTGATCAAGTTTGAATACTACATAATAATCTAATGAATGAATGATGCTAAACCTAATAGCACTGCTGTGAGTGCTGGCTGAGTTTTATTTGTGTAATTCCACTCTATATTCAAGCTAACATTGGGCTCATTCCATTGTGCAGCAACTGCACCAATAAGTGACCATATAATTTATCATCCAAACTAGGACACTTCTGAGAGTGAAGAGGGGCACTATTAATAATTACTACAGGGCAACTGGTATAAATTTGAACTGTCCTGAACAGATGGGGACATTTATGTGATCACCTTACTAAAAAGCACATGGTTCTTTGCTGATCTATTGGTTGAGATCACATATGAATTTGTGATTATAAAAGCACACGTGGGTTCAATTCTCTCACTGTCTAAGCTAAACATTTACAAGTATAGCTTTCATTGTACAATGGATTGGTTCCTAAACAACCATGTTTATTGGATTTTTAATAAATGAATGTACATCTACATTCCCATGAGGGCATTCTATTTAAAGGTTCTTTCAGGCCAAATCATTTTTAACATGACAAATTCCTTTAAAATCGAAATACTCAACCCCACCTCCCACCTGAAACTGTTACCCAATTTATTTCTTTATTAATTAAATTAAATGTTATTTTGTTTTGTTTTATGTTGTGCTTTCAAAAGTAAGACACGTTTTTAGAGGCCAGGCATGGTGGCACACACCTGTAACCCCAGCACTTTGGGAGTCAGAAAACTGTGACCTGTTAAGGGGGCTTTAATGTTTAATATTGAAAGGTTTGGGAAATCCTTCAGCTATAGCTTTTATAAGGGCTTCCTGTTTATCCTGTTCAAGATATAAACACAGAATGTCACTTTATAGCAAACATTAAAGGTAAACCCAGCTCTTCCATACCAAACCAAATATCTTACTTGAATAGTTAGTTACACATATGTATACATATGTGTGTGCATGTTTGTGTGTGTGTGTGCATGTGTGTATTACAAGCAGTAAAAATACTTTAACTTAAAGTCAGAAAATTTTAAAATGCATTATAGTCTATGTTAGTCAATTAGCTCTGAGGCACTGACAAAGTTTGTTTACTTCTCCAGAATTCAATTACTTCATATATAAAATTAGAGGATTGAACCAGATATTCCATAGATTCCTTTTAAAGTAACATTCAATAAGTGACTCCTTAAACCCTTAAAGAAATAGAAACATAGGATTATACAAAAGTCCATATTAGATAATGATGTTGTTATGTTCTCACTATAAAAAGTTGATGGCCAAGAAGAAAATTATCCTAATACTTAAGGCAATAAAAAACATAATTCAGCTTTTTAAAAAATATGACAACTTATTTTTAGTATACAAGGTATTATGCCACTGTTACCATAATATTTTTTTCAGTTTGAAAAGTACTCTCTAGTATATAAATTAATTGTACTCCTTATTGTTCAGAACGTAAATAAGACACACATGGATTGAAATATCTTTTCTAAGATAGCAAAAACTTGAGGTAATTCGGATTGCTTACTCCCAATTAGTTTGCTTTAAACTTTAAATTTCTTCAGATGGACAAAGGAGAATAACAACAAAGCTGGGTTATGCTAGTAAACAGTCAGGGTCAAACGCTTTAGGAATATTTAACAAGAACATTCTACTTTATGAACAGTAGGAAACAAATTGAAACTTCCCATCTTACACAGTAGAAGTACAATCTACTTTGTGGATAAAGCATAAAATGCAACTTGCTGAGGCACAATGTGCCAAATTGCAGTTAATCTCAAAGAGAAGCTGGACTTTCATTGCTGCTCTGTAGAAGGAGTAATCCAAAGATCTGCAAATTCATTTTGGGGTCCCTTTCTGCAATAGAGGAGGATAGCTAGACACTAAGAATAAAAAAGGTAAAATGGAGTATTTTCCTATGTATTCTATATGAACTGAAAATGAAAAAAATATGGGTAAGTATGCAATTGTGAAGGGAAAAGGAAAAAAACAGTGATGAAATGGAGAATGGATTTTAGGAAAGCACGTAGAATGAAAGAAGGGATTGATGTAAAGATGGAAGGAATTTTCAAAGCCCTTTTTATCTCTTCATCTTTGGAAGCAATGGCCACCTATATATGCATATGTCTCAATTACAGTTCCACAAACAAATTTCTCTGTATATAACAAAAACAAGTACAGGAAACATACAGGTTTCTGCTCAGTGACATATTTGTGTATGAACACAGACTTATCCTGAATCCTGTTTTATCATGAAGTTGAGTCCTCTATCATGAATCTGAGTCCTCTAATTCAATATTTACAGAAAGGCAAAAATAACACTACCAAAAAAAAAAAGTATAACACCAAGACTGTGAGTTGGCATTCTGTCACTGGGCAAGATAAGTACCATTGTTTGATAGAAAGGCCATCTTGCTGTACTCATTGAGTGAGTATTCCCTGGTCAATCCTTTGATAATGGCTTAAAGAGGTTGCAGCTCAACACAACTCCTCAAGTTTGCCATATGATGCCCACTGGCTAATGGGGAAATGCAATTTCTCAATGAAGAATTAACCTAATTTGTCTTGACTATTGTTGAAGCAAAAGCCTTGAACTACATTGTTGATTTATGATGCTGTTAGTCATAGTGTTTTCTTGCTTTTGCTTTGTTTTTATCAAAGACAATAAGAATAATTATTCATCTCCTGGATAGTCCATTATTTCTGCATGATTTTGAGCCCCACACACTCAGGACACACAAATAATGTCATCCTGTATGTGTAAGAATATGTCCTAAATAAGCGGTAGAAGAAACTATTAACATGTTAAAAAGCAAACAAACAAACAAACAAAAAAACCCCCAAAAATGGAAACTGGTTTGCTATTTGGTTTAAATGTCTTAGCTACAATAAACTAATTTTTTGTTGTTTAATTTTCTATTCTTTTATGAAAGCAGCACTTTGGGTATAAATAACCTTCTAGAGTCAGGTAAATTATTTCCAGGGTTTATGACATGCTAATATGTTCCCTTGGATTTCCTCAGTCCTTCTGGTGTTATTAAGTGCTGTCATTCATTCTTTGAACACTACTTAGAATTGCTCACTGCTCCCCCAAAGGTCATCAAAACACTTAATAATTTCAAGAAGAGATAAGTAGGACAGAAGACCTTATCTGTATATCAAATGTGAGTTCATGTGTGACCTGCTACACCAGCCAAACCGCTGTCCCGATCCATCCTATCCCCACCTCACCTTCTCCTTGTCTAACACAACACTGGATACAAATTCCTAGGATTTTCCAGTCTCATCCTGGCTTCTAGATTGATTTTCTGTGCAAACTCTGACCAGTCACAGACACTCTACCTAGCTATTTCTTTTTTGTTTTTTTTCTTTCTTTTCTACTATTAAACAAGAAAAACCCAGCTCCATCTTAATAGAAGAAGAAACTGAAAGAAGTAGAATATTCATGTAAGAAACATTTAAAGACAGACAACGAGTACTCATCTCTAAAATTAAAAAAGTAACCCCAGAAATATTTATGGGTTTGTAGTTTTGGTCCAAGAAATAAAAAGAAATCAATTACTGCTCTTCTGGAATAATCTATTTAGAATCTGAAATTTTGACCTTATTTTGAAATGCATAAATGTCTTCTTGCTCCCTCTTGCTCTCTCGCTCTGGCTCTCACTTGCTCCCCCTACCCCCAATCTAGAAAAACTTCGAGGACCACCTACTCTGAATTTGAACAAGGTGTTTGACCATGGGTTAGAAGAGTAACCCCAGATGACCACTAAGATTTCTTCCAAGTTTAAGATTCTCCTCAGGTTCCTATCTTTAACTTTCTATCTGCAGTACTTCCTCTCTATGTTCTCAATAATGTCATCTCTTTATTATAAGTTATTTCAGAAGAGTTTTCTTGCTTGTTCTGGCTCACATTTAGGATATTATTTTTGAAATTACTATTTTTTGCCTTCTGACTGCCTTTGAACTTTTCTCTCAGAGCTTCTATACTTAGTTCACCTGATAGAATTTGGAAGACATGTAGTTTGTGTTCGAATATGATTAAAAATAATTGTAATTCTGTTGTGTAGTTTGTACTTCTGTTTTTTCATTATTATCTTCCTACTTCTGTTACTAGGGTTTAGATAATGAAAGAATAAATAAATGACAGGAGCTCTCCAGAGCTGGGAATACAAAGGAAAAAATGTTCATAAAACTGTTGCTTTTTTATATATTAAATGCTATCTGACTGAAACCAATACCATTGTATTATTTGGTTTTTTAAATTCATTTTTTCTTATGCTTTACTCTGCCTAAAATATGAGTTCACATGAAATAAACATCCTCAATCTATGTATTATGATTTCAGTAATTCATTTAAAGCACACTAACTGAGCACTTACTAGGTACTGAACTAATATATTTTCCTCATGTCTCAGGCTACTTAAAACCATGGCTTCTCTGAGATTAAAAATGATGAAGATTATTTGTCACTAGACTTGGTAAATAAATTTTTTTTTTGGCTTTTTTCCCCAGAGCACGAACTTTTCTTTCTGAATTGCTTAAAACATTTGTTGTTTATCTTATAAATATGGACACAAAGAAATGTTTGTTTCCCCTATTCTTCTCCTTAAAATAGTATTTAAAAAAACAAAAAACAACTATATTTAAGCAAGTGGGTCATTTTTGTTGAAAATCAATCCATTGTTTGTGTATGGCAGGTGGGCCATGAGGGGAAACAACAATTTAAAAGAAACGCTATTTACCTAATTAATTATTAAGCATGACAGTAATAGAAAAAAAGTGACACAACATGTCATTGCATTTTCCATTTTTTTAAAAAAAAACCTCATTCTTCAGGCTTCTTAGACTAGTACAGAAAAATTATGAGGCAAAATAATATCCCAGACTTTTGGAGGTCGGATTGTGAGCAAAAATTCAAAATCTGCTTCTTTTATTTTATTTATTTATTTTTTTGAGTTGGACTCTCACTCTTTCGCCCAGACTGGAGTGCAGTGGCATGCTCCCAGCCACCGCAGCCTCGACCTGCTGTACTCCGGCGAGCCCTCCGCCTCAGCCTTTCAAGTAGCTGGAACTACAGCCGTGCGCTACCACATCCAGCTAATTTTTGATGTATTGTAGAGACGAGGTCTCGCCAAGTTGCCCAGGTGGGTCTCGAACCCATGGGCTCAGGCAATCCACTCGCCTTGGCCTCCCAAAGTGCTGGGATTACAGACTGAGCCACCGAGCCCGGCCCAAAATCTGCTTCTTAAGAGGACTAAATTAAATCATCAGTGGCAATAATGAAGTTGTAACCCTTCCATTCTCTCCTTGCCTACCTGTTTTTCCTACCTCTCCATTCTCCCAATTTGGGACCTATGTACCAATTAATTTTATTTTATTTTCATAATGGACAAACTAGTATGATAAGTGGTAAGATCATTGTATACTTAAGTGAATAAAACAAAATCAGGGAATGATAGAATGGGTGAAATTATGTAGACTTAAAGTTTTTGAACTGTATATTAGCATATGCATGAGGGGATAGAAAACAACCATGAAGAACAACAGACTCTGAGTAACCAGCCTTAGAAGGGGCTGTTTACTAGTTGATTTGATGGATTCAGCAGGCTTTTCCTTGGATGTCCTTAAGGAAGTATTACTTTATATACTAACTGCTCTACTTAAGACCTTTTTTTTTAATCTTGAGAGAAGCTGGTGCAATTAAAGAGTGATCTATAACTAGTCAATATCTGCATAGGAAAGAAAACAGATGTATCCACCTGCTTCATTCATGTTAGGGTTGAGTATATCTCTTAAAAGCCTCCAAAATACATTTGGAATAAAAAGTATCTATTTTCTACATAATTAATCAGTATACAGAATTTATAGATTAAGAGTAAGTGTAAGCTGAAAATAAACAGTTCAAAAATTTAGGAAGTTTCATAAATAATAGATATTACAAGGTGCTACTAAAAGAACAGGGGCTTTGCAGTAGCTATTTAAGGTTAAAGATTGAAGTCTGAGAAGAAAATGTATAAGAAACAAGAGTACTTGGAAGGCAGGTGGGAGGATCCCCTGAACCCAATAGGTTGAGGCTGTGGTGGCCATGAGCGTGCCACTGCACTCCAGCCTGGGTAACAGAGTAAGACTCCAACTCAAAAAAAAAAAAAAAAAGAAAGCAAAAAGAAACAAGAGTTTGAGTTCAACCACATGGAGCTGGCCTAGTAGGACAATTCTTGTTGAGACCATCCTAGACAGTCTGCTGAGAAAGGCAGTCAGACAGGGTGACCATTACTGAATAAATGACCACCAAGAGTCCACAAGGAGGAGCTTTGGAAAGAACAGGACTCTAGCACACTTATGTTTCTCATGTTTGTTGACAGTATGATTGTGGCAGATCCTGTCTACCTACAAGTTAGTTCACATGGAGCAGAAGATAAGAGCTAGACAGATTAAGAGTAGAGGCCATAGTGGCAGCAAGACACTCAGACTGTGCATCAATGAACACTTGAGGGATTGTCAAACAACGTGTAACAGAACATGCCCCTTGATAAGAGAGGTCAAACAATACTAGATCTATAAACAGAAATAAAAAACTATGACGTCCATTTGGGCATTTCATATGGCCAGCATGGACTGATATTGCCTAATAATTTTCAGGCAATACTTCTTGATTCAGTTAAATATTGAACTTTCCAAGTATGTAGCACCATTCTAAGAACAAGAATTTCCAGGGCTGTGTGATCCTGATACTTGCCAACATTTGCTCTTAACATAACAATTCATTTGTTCTTCTTATTTTTATACAGCTGATAAAGAGTATAACCATAGTCTGCCTACCCATCTAAATTCTGCATGTCAAAGCTATAACAGTGACCTGGTATAAAGGTTGCAGCTGTCCCTGGCCAAATATACCAATTGTTCAGAGCATCATGTGAGACTCAGTCTAGTCTTATTTTCATCACACAAAAGAAGAAAATCATGTTGCTTTATCTAAGAAGTGTCTGTCTTTTGGAAAACTACAAGACATTGGTAATATGATATACAAGATGTTTCTACAATGTTTAATAATTACTGTAAAACTATTTAACATTATTTATCTATATATGATATTGTACTGATGAAACTGCACCTTTAGGGGAGAAGCTGAAAGCAATAATCCTATAATAAAAGTGAAGTGTATTAAAGATGGAAAGCACCATTACCACAGGTAAAATCCTTTGAGAGTGTTCTTATTTATAATTTAGTCCCAGCAGGACAACCCTTCTGTGTGCTGATTATCAGAGCAATTCTAGCTTTGGGGAGCAAAAAAAAGTCACAAACACACCCAGAAGCTGAAATAAGCTTTTCCTCTCGTGTGATTTAAGAGCTATTGTCACTCTGTGGAACTCTGAAAATTATTCCATTCGAAAATAATTCAGTTCCTAGATTATATATTGTCTAGGTTTCCTTTCCTGCTCTTTACTGCTAAGGACATTTAAATGGAACTATTAGCTGACTTTTTCTACTGCTTATTCCCCACCTGAAGTTATTATCCTCAATTCATAATATCATACTCATCTGCAAAACAACCAAACAGGAACATGAATTCATTTGGGTGAAATAAACAAGTGAAGTGGAAAGCAGAAAGATCCAGGAAGAGAGGGATCTCCAGAGAGACACGGGCATACTTTTGACTACTTTCACCTCCAAATTGCAGACTTTATTTGGGTTGGAAATAACTGAGGTTTACTTCTGTGACATAATGGCCCCAGCTAATGACAGGAACTCCCTTTCTATCACACAAATATCTAGCAAGATTAGCTTCTTCAATGATAATGCTACCAATAATTAACGTGAATCAAGTTAAAACAAGTCAACACTCAGCACCAAGTCTAACACATTGCTGTTGTTTAATAGATTTTTGCTGAATAGTTGATAAATACAACTTTATTAAATGGATTAGAATAAATATGTCAAATTGAATGTTTTGCTGATACTTTTATTTTACCTCATCTGCCTCATAGAAGATGGGTAGCTATTCTAGTCTGAGGTCTCCTTCTTCAGGGATCACCAAGGAAACCCCTATTCAGCTAACGCCCTGAGAGAATGTATGTGAGGCTTCTTTCCACAAAACTGTCAGCAAGTTTTTGTACCTGGTTTTGCTTTTTCAGTAGGAGAGTTTTCATTAAGATTCTTTTTTGCTAGTGCTTGCCATTTGAATAAAATTTGGACATGAGTCACAGGATGCATTCTTCAATTTTTTTGCCTTGTATTTAAAAATTACATTAATTTTATGTGTCCCTGAGAAAGAAAGGTACAGAGGGAACCCTGAGAGAGGAAGAGAGCCTCTGATTTGCCCTCAAACAATTCATGTCACTCCTTAATAAATTACCGGTCACAAGAAGTCTCTCTTCAGAGGAAAAAGTAGACTCACACAAGAGCACTGCCTAAAGCAACGGTCTCCCCACTGAAAGGGCTGACTTCCAACCAGTCTTTCCAAAATGATTGCATGTCCTGGATGTTAGTTTTCTTGGTTATCCAGAAAGAACACTTTTCTCCTCATATAAATATCACATCTTCAGTTTAGCTATAGTTTCTGACTAAAATCAGGTACAGAAGAGCAGGAAGCCTATTAGTGATTGATTTCTCTCATGTGAAAGATGCTCTGCACTGATTTTTGCTTGTGCTAGTCTCAAATCCTGGAAAGTGGTATAAATTTCTCATATTTTAAAAAAGAATTATGTGCTTGACTAAAGAAATAATATTCCTGATTATTGTGTTTTATTGCTTGTAATTATTGTAGAAATAAAATTATGTTCAATAATACTGTTATGAGTAGATTGCTGACTACTGAGTATATATTATCTGTATTGAATCTTGGAAATCTGTTTTTACATAGCTGAAAATTTCATCTAAATTGGTAAGCATTTCCCCAAAATTCCAAAAGTTAATGATTATTGAGCTCTACTGTAATTTTTTATACTATGATAAATTAACTTCATTTGTCCATTTTTTCTTTTTTTTTTTGAGTTGGAGTCTCACTCTGTCGCCCAGACTGGAGTGCAGCCTCGACCTGCTGGGCTCCGGCAATCCTTCCGCCTCAGCCTTCCAAGTAGCTGGAACTACAGGCCTGGAAATTCTTGTTCTTAGAATGGTGCTACATACTTGGAAAGTTCAATATTTAACTGA
>CAUYQG010187380.1:0-28685 GCA_963574415.1 Tarsius wallacei
CCTTCCCCAGCAAAAAATTCAAAGCATTTCAGTGTCTCCATATTTTTTGATTAAGTAAACATTTTATCTATTCTTTTACCTTGGATTCTAGTGACCACTCATCCTTTGTTTTTTGTTTTTGAGTAGGAGTCTCACTCTGTCCCCTGGAGTGCAGTGGAACGCTCACCGCCACCGCAGCCTTGATCTGCTGGGCTCAGACAATCTTTCCATCTCAGACTTCCAAGTAGCTGGAACCACAGGCGCACACCGCCATGCCCAGCTAATTTTATTTTTTTAATTGTAGAGATGCAGTCTCGCCAAGTTGCCCAGGCTAGTCTCAAACGCCTGGACTCAAGGCAATCATCTCGCCTCTACTTCCCATAGTGCAGGGATTACAGACATGAGCCACTGTACCCAGCTCACTCATTTTTTAGGAAGTTGATTCTCATTGTATTCTGTAAATTTCACTTGCAGTTCTAGTCATTCCTCTGTCAGTCTGACAAGGGTTCCCTTCCATCTGACAGTTGCAAGTTTAAGATTTCCTGGGTTTCTGTTCTCAGGCTTCTCCCCTCTTTCTCACATCCTAGGGTGAATGGTGATGAGATCAACCACCACCAAATGAGCATCTCAGCCATTCCAGCATGTTTCAACAACCTCCAAATGCGTGTATTTGTGTGTTTATCTCTCCAGTCCTGGCCAGGCACATGCTCAAGTCAGAAAGCTGGGATCCTCCAAAGAAAAATACATGAGAGGTGTAGAAAAATTGAAGGTAGTTCCTATTTCCACACCTGATTATTTAATACATCTTACAAATTCTGCTATTTAATCATTTTTAATCAATTTCTTAATCTCCATCCACCTTTGTCATTTCCCACCTTGAAAATTGAAATAGCCTTCTACTTTTTCTCATTTCCAGGCTCCTCCTTTTTTGGGGCAGTTTGAATTTCCTTTATAACTCTTCAATATCTATGAAGTCCAAACACCGTGTTTGCCTTTTGAGTCTCATCTCTTCCCCCATTCTCTAAGAATCTGACACATTTGCTCTGGGAAACTATTTGTAGTTCACCAAATCACCCCTTTCTCTCAGGCCCCTCTGGATTTGTACAGACTCTTGCCTATCTGACATGCCTTTCGCCACTTTGTCTATTGGGAGATGCCCATTCGTTCTTCAGGTGACACTCTCCTGTGCTGTCATCCTCCATGGTCTCCCTCCTTTAACCTGCTTTTGCAGATATTAATGGCATGTATCACGTGATATTTTAGTGGTTTTAATAATCTGTATGTTTTATTGTAAAAGCTTGATCTCTTTGAATGTGGAAATATTGTCTTGTAATTCTTTGAATCCCCATTTACAACAGCAGCAGAAAAAATAAAATGAGTGAGTAGAAACAAAACCAGAAATGTACAAGCTTTTATGAAAAAATGTTCTCTATATCCCCAAGGGCTCAAAAGGAGACATGAACAAATGGAAGACATACCATGTTTTTGCACAGGAAAATTCAATATTACATAAATTTCTCCTAAGTTAATTTATACATTTAACACAGACCTTAAAATAATATTACAGATTTTTTCTGTCTCTTTTTTGCATGAAATAAACTGAATTTAACACTCAAGTGAAAAAATAATGAATCAAAAATTTATGAAAAGATGCTGAAAAATAAGAATAATGTGTGTGAGAAGAGAACTAGTCTGGGTTGATATTTTTAAGAACCATAAAATGTAACATATATTATTGGAATGAGAAGAGAGATGAATCTATTGAACAGAATGGAAAGTCAAGAAATAGACTGGAATACATATGAGGATTGAATATATACTTTTTTTTTTAATATTGAGTATATAATTTTTTTTTGAGTTGGAGTCTCACTCTGTTGCCCAGGCTAGAGTGCACTGGCATGCTCAAGGCCACCGCAGCCTCGACCTGCTGGGCTCAGGCGATCCTTCTGCCTCAGCCTTCCAAGTAGCTGCAATCACAGGCACCCGCCGCCACACCCGACTAATTTTGTTGATTTCTTGTAGAGACGAGGTCTCCCCAAGTTGCCCAGGCTGGTCTCAAACCCATGGGCTCAGGCAATTCTCTTGCCTCAGCCTCCCAAAGTGCTGGGATTACAGACGTGAGCCCCTGCGCCCAGTGAGAACTGAGTATATAATTAAGGTGGCACCTCACGTCTATAGGGACCAAAAATTGGTGTAGGGTCTACTGATCCATTTTGAAAAAATGATCTTGTGTTACATCACAGAAAATGGTAATGAATTAAAATTTTAAGTGTGGAGAATGGAAGCATACCAGAAATACAGTCATATATCGCTTAATGATGGGATACATTCTGAGAAATGTGTTAGGCAATTTCATAATTGTGCAAGCATCAGAGAATACTTACACAAACCTAGATGTCTACTACACACCTAGGCTATATGGCATATCCTGTTTCTCCTAGGCTATAAACCTGCATAGTATGTTCCTGTATTGAACATTGTAAGCAATTATAGCACAATGGTATTTGTATATATAAACATGTAAAAGATATAGCCAATATCTACAATGTAAATGATAAAAAATAGTACACCTGTATAGCGCACTTACTGTGAATAGAGCTTGCCATGGGTGAGTCAATGAATGAGTGATGAGTGAATGTGGAGGTCAAGGGCATTACTGAACACTGCTGTAGACTTTATAAACACTTGGGCTAAACTAAATTTATATTTTTAAATAGTTTGTATTTCTAGCCAGGCATGGTAGCACGTGCCTGTAGTTCCAGCTACTTGGAAGGCTAAGAGGAAGGATCGCCGGAGCCCAGCAGGTCGAGGCTGCGGTGGCCGAGAGCGGCCACTGCCCTCCAGTCTGGGCGACAGAGTGAGACTCCAACTCAAAAAAAAAAAAAAGAAAAAAAGTTTGTGTTTCTTCATTAATAATCTAACCTTAGCTTATTGTAACTTTGACTTTATAAACTTTTTAAGTTTTTTAAAACTTTTGGCCTCTCTTGTAATAATACAACCTAAAACACATTCATCGTACAGTTGTGCAAAAATGGCTTATTTTCTTTATATGTCTTTATTATATAAACTTTTCTCTATTTAAATTTTTTTCTTTAAAAATTATTTTTAATTTAAATTCGGGGGAACATGTTCAGGTTTGTTACATGGGTATATTGTGTGATAATGATGTTTGGGCTTCTATTGAACTTGTCACCCAAAGAGTATAGTACCAAATGGGTAGTATTTCAACCCTTGGCCTCCTCCCTCCCTCCCCACTTTTGGAGTTCCCAGTATCTAATGCTCCCATCTTTATGTCCATGTGTACCCAGTGTTTTGTTCCCATTTATAAATCAGAACATGTGATATTGGGTTTTCTGTTAATTTACTTAGGATAATGGACTTCAGCAGCATCTGTGTTGCTGGAAAGGACATGATTTCAGTCTTTTTTATGGCTGCATGGTCTTTCATGGTATATATGTACCACATTTTCTTTATTCAGTCCACTGTTGATGGGCACCTAGGTTGATGACATGTTTTTGCTATTGTGGATAGTACTGTGGTAAACATATGTATGCAGGTGTCTCTTTGATAGAAGGATTTATTTTTCTTTGGTTATAGAACCAGTAATGAGATTGCTGGGTCAAATGGCAATTCTGTTTTTTGAGAAATCTCCAAACTACTTCCCACAAGGACTGAACTAAGTTACACTCCCACCAATGGTGTATAAGTGTTTTCTATTTTCTGCAATCTCGCCAACATTCTGACTGATGAAAGGTGGTATCTCATTGTGGTTTTGATTTGCATTTCTCCAGTGGTTAGTGATGTTGAGCATCTTTTCGTACATTTATTGGCCACTTGATGTCTTCTTTTGAAAAGTGCCTGCTCATGTCCTACATCCACATTTTAATGGTGGTGTTTTTTTTTCTCATTGGTTTGTTTAAGTTCCTTATAGATTCCCAGATATTAGTCCTTTGTTGGGTGCATAGTTTGCAAAAACTACCATTTTTTTGTCTTAAAAACGAAGACCCAAACACACATTATACCTACACAAGGTCAGAATCATCAGTGTCACTGTCTTCCACCTCCACATCTTGTTCCACTGAAAAGTCTTAAGGAGCACAAACATGAATGGAGCTGTTATCTCCTATAACAATTCCTTCTGGAATACTTCTGAAAGGACCTGCCTAAAACTGTTTTACAGTTAACTTTTTAAAAAATAAGTAGAAGGAGGATGCTCTAAAATAATGTTAAGTAAATACATAAACCAGTAACATAGTCATTTATTACCAAGTACTGTACATAATTGTATGTGCTATTATTTTATACAACCAGCAGTATACATTTGTTTATACCATCATCACCCCAAACACATGAATAATTCATTGTATTATGACATTGTATTATGGACAACAATGATGTCACTAGGTGATAGGAATTTTTTAGCTCCATTATAATCTTATGGGACTACCATTGTCTATGCAATCTGTCATTAACTGAAATGTCATTATGTAACACATGGCTGTACTTCAATAAGCCTTAGAAAAATCTTTTTATAATCTTGAAATAGGAAAAAGTTTTCTAACTAAGATCTAAAAACAATAAGCTATAAGAGAGGAGATTGAGAAATTCAACTACATATAAATAAAGAATTTCTGCATGCAAAGATCAACATAAATAAATTAAAAAATAATCAACACAGATATAGGGCTAAATTTCCTAATATACAAAAAGCTCCCATTTCTCTAAAAACTAAAAGTAGAACCTCCATATGACCTAGCAATCCCACTATTGGGTATCTATCCAAAGGAACAGAAATCAATATACTAAAGGGGTAACTGCACTGCATGTTTAGGGCAGCACTATTTACAATAGAGAAGATATGGAATTAATCTCATTGTTCATCAGTAGATAAATAGATAAAGAAAATGTGGTATATATAGACAATGGAATACTATTCAGTCACAGAAAAGATTGAAATCATGTTATGTGCAGCAACATGTATGAAACTAAAGGTTGTTATGTTAAGTGAAATAAGCCAGGTACAAAAAGACAAATACTGTGTGTTCTCACTCATATATTGGAGCAAAAAGATCTTGATTTCATGGACATAGGGAATAGAAGTGCAGATACCAGAGGCTGGGAGGGAAGATGAAGAGAGACTGATCACGTGTACAGTTAGAGAGAGGAAATACATTCTAATATTTGATGGCAGACTAGAGTAACTATACTTAGCAACAATATTATGCATATTTCAAAGTAACTGGAAGAAACGACTTGAAATGATACCAACACATAAAAATGATAAACACTTGAGGTGATGGCTATCCCAATTTCCATGACGAGGCCATTACACATTCTAAGCATGTAACAACTCACATGTACTCACATGTATCCTATAAACAACTCCCATGTACCCTATAAATATATAAATTATTAGCTATCAATAAAAGGGGGAAGCTCCCATTTTCAGTAAGAAAATGGCCAATGAACCAATAGAAATAGGTAAAAGAAATGAGGAACTTGTTATAGAAAAGGAAATATAAGTGCCTCTTCAACATATGGGAAGAGGCATGACTTTACTCATATGACTAGAACAAGTTTAAACATGTTGACATATCATTTTCACCTTTCAGATGAGCAAATATTAAAAAAATTTGGTCGCCGTTTTTCTTAGAAAATGCGGGAAAACAATCTTTTCTCATAAATTGTTGGTAGAAGTGTAAATGGGTGCAACTTTTCTAGAGGGCGATTTAGCAATAGCTATCAGAATTACAAATAAACACTCTGAGATCCACCAATTTTACATTTAGCAATTTAATTCACATATATGTTGGGACTGTATTAATATATTTCCTATGTTAAAAATCAGTAACACTTTAAATTAAAAGCTAAATTAACCTTTTTTTAAAAATAATCTTTATTTTTACATCCTTTGGCCCAGTGTCCTCCTTCCCTTTCCTTCCCTACCTCCCTCCTGGGGCAATGTGTCTTTCTGCATTTTGTTTCAAATGTGTAGGACTTTGTCATGAATCCATTATGAACCTGACTAATACATTTCCCCAGAAAAGTTTATACCTTAAAAACTAGCACTTTGTTTAGCCTCAGAAAGTAAACGGTTTTACATTATTGATATGCCATCCATTGCTTTTCCAAAACACTTATATATTTCTAAAAAGCTATTATTTCTTTTAGGGTGCATCCTTTGATCAAATGTTCATTTATTTTAACAAAAGAAAAATGGATAAAATATGCAATATGTCGCCTGATTTGAGTATTTTGTGCAGCAGTTAGTATAACTGTTTTAACCTTCACCTTGTCCTTTGGGGAAAGAGTAAGCTGTAAGCACTTCAGAAAGGAGTTTTCACACATATGGCCACATGCTGTGCTGTCCCGGAGAAGCAGGTGGCTAAGTGTGGTTCTGGTCACAGAGTGCCCAAAGACTCACTCTCACTTGAGAATGACTCTCAGAAACTGTATATAATATAATCAATAGTTTCATTACCGGATACTCAAAGTGCCATGTTCTAAGGGCACAGGAGTATATTTTTTTCTGATGTGCTTCCTTGAGAGTATTTTACTCTTTTCATCTTAGAAGAAAACTGTCACTCAAAGAAGAAAAAGAGCTCTTGAAAGATTTTAATGTGAGAAAGTATTATTTAGAATCACATCACATTTATTTAAAGACTTGGGTTACTAAACAGAGAATATATATATATACAGAATTTATTGATGGTAAGGAAGTTTGCACCTTGAAGTACAGCGTTATGATTTACAACCAGAAGCAAAGAAGATAAAAGTGAATAAGTAAGGCCATGCTATACAAACGTAAGCATAACTAAAGTTAAAACTAGGAGTGGATTGCAAACTAAGTCTGAGACAATACTGTATCATGGTACTAATATGACCGATATCTCACATTGCACATAGGAATTGCAGAGTGCTCTTTCTGAATATCATGCAACTAGTGAACTCAAGCATTCCAGTCCACTTCCTCTGAAATCGTTCAGCTTCTAGAATAGCATACATTTTCCTCTTGGAACCATCATTCTGTAGAGTTTTAATTCTTACATTTTATAGTAGTTTTTACCCTGAAAATATGGCACCTACACCATTCACTTATTAAGCTTTTTCACTTCTTTTTCCTGAATGAAATCTTCTCATTTTTCTTTTTATCTAAATTTTTTTTTTTTTTGAGTTGGCGTCTCACTCCGTCGCCCAGACTGGAGTGCAGTGGCCGCTCCCGGCCACCGCAGCCTCGACATGCTGGGCCCCGCGATCCTTCAGCCTCAGCCTTCCAAGTAGCCGGAACTACAGGCGCGCGCTACCACGCCCGGCTGGTTTTTTTTTTTTGATTTATTGTAGAGATGAGGTCTCGCTTGCCCAGGTGGGTCTCGAACCCGCGGGCTCAGGCAATCCACTCACCTCAGCCTCCCAAGGCGCGGGATTACAGGCTGAGCCACCGAGCCCGGCTTATCTAAATTTTTAATGGAAATAAACTCAGCTTGTAAAGTCAGAATTTCCTGATTACATAGGAATATAAAAATTGTATAAAGCCTTATGCACTACACTTTATTGACTTTTAAAGGCAGCTGAGTGGAGTTTATTTTACATGAGCCTTGAATTTGTAGTTATAGAAAAACCTCACATGATTACCATCTGTTTGCTTTTGCAAGCGAAGCCCTAGAATTTAGTTCAGATATACTAATAGAAATGTTATTTTAGTTTTAGTTTGGGCTGAGCTTTTCAACATGAAATTTGATTCTCACACTAAAAAGAACATTTGGGATCCTTGATGATAAGCCGCTTATTGGCTAAAATTTTGAAATTCACTTATATGAGATTAATATAGAATTAGTGATATTAAGAATTTCTGCTTAACTCATGTTTGGTGCAAATTTAGGGCTCCTGAAATAAGCCTTTGGTATTTGGTGTCTTATTGTGAAGTAAAAAGAAACAAGATAATTCTTCTGCAGAAAGGTAAAGCATAGAAAGTATCTAAATACTAATTGGAGAATTAGTATTTAGAATTACTGTGGTCATTTTCTATTTGGTATCCTCAGTGGGAAGTTTTATTATCTAATGTTGCAGACAGTCCATTGCTTAAAGTATGCACAGTTCTTGCTGGCTGTTGGCAAATACAGCTCTGTGATTCTGAATCCCATCTAGTTGGTGAATAGGAGCAAGCCAGTCCAGCTGCCCCCAGACTCAGCCTGTTCATTAGGGAAAAGGGCTCAGTGGCCCTAACAAAGACAGGCGGGGAGATAAAACGAAAAATCTTGCAGCTGCTGATCTTCAGCTGCTGCACTTAAGGGGCCTCAGAGCAAGAATTCAATTTGTCCTTAACAGCATATTTTAAATGAGAATACGACACACCTGTCCATACAAGTGAGCATGGAAGGCTGTTGGGAATTGGTTCTTCCACCGTTCCTAAAATGATATTTAAAATATTCCAAATCAATATTCTAAATTATGAACATGCAGATAAGGAGCACTTCAGTTTAGCTTTTTGTTTGTTTGTTTTTTTCTTGTATGTTTCTTGAGCGGCTTATTTTATGGATGAGATTGGAGGTAGAGCAAGAACCAAGTGAGATGGATGTGGTGTCAGGTGGAATCCTCAAAATGATGGGAAATCCATGATGTTCTTTGGTTTAAATATATTCTGGAAACTACAGCGGGCCTAAGGCATCTGATAACCATTTTAAATATGTATGCATTATTTTAAAATGTTATGTGTTCACTATGTATTTTCTCTTTCTCCAGATAACTTTTTAGTCGGAACACCTCTAGATTTATGGCAAGCGATCCAATGGATTAATCTGAAAAAAGTACAAAGAATAGATGAGGAATTGTAGAGCCCTGAAACATGTCTGAAAGTTGAAGAAAAACATACTGAGAATGTTTTGCATAATTGTGACTAACCTGCTTTTAAAAAGCACGTTTATCTTCTATTTCCAGATATCTTGAACACTGTGGTTCTAGGGACTATAGTTGGGTCAGAGAACACAGGGTGAGTTCTCTGGCTCAGTGTTGATTAACTACTCCTGAGGATAAGTGACTTGGGAAAGGATTTGGATTCTTTTAGCATTTGACTGTATGTGTCTTTTAAAAAGTAATCTACAATAACTCAGTTTTGTGGTAAGTTGATTTTGGAAATGCTTAACTGTATATTTAAAAAATGCTTTACCTTTATAAAGTATGTATGTGTTTTTAATTCTTACCCTATCTCAAAGATTTTGTTAGGTCCTGTGCTTCCCAAAGCTCCCCTGTTGAGATCTCTCTCCTCCCACCTCTCTGTCTCTCTCTCTCTCTCTGTCTCTCTCTCTCTCTCTCTGTCTCTGTCTCTCTGTCTCTCTCTCTCTCTCACACACACACACACACACACACACACACACATACTTTGGTTTAGGAATTAGGCAGAAGTAATAAATAACATAATAACTCTCACATGGTGGAGAGCGAAAGAATCGAAGAATATGTGAAACTACTTCTGGGGCTAACTTTTGTTTTTTGCTTTTATTTTGTCTAGTTTCTCTTTCTTTTTAAAAAGAAATTGTATTTACTTAGAAACATTCAGGCTACCAACAAAACAGCTGCAACTTTTCCTTGCAATTACAGAGTAGTATTCTGTTAACAGAACAACAGTTATTTTGTATAAGCTGCATCAAAGAAAACTGAAGATGAAAAAACTACCATCCCCATATATAGCTTAGTTGTGCTCGGCATCAACAAGAACCTGCTTTAAATCTCCATGCCAATATACAGTCTCCATACTATACCAGGCGAGGTTAGTGGCTACTGAAAATACCACCAGGGCAGGGCTATCTAAAGACACATTTGGTAGTGTGTTAACTATACAAAAAAAGACACTGTACAGTTTAAAAACAAATCTTACACAGCCTTTCATTTCAACTGTTTTCTTTAAAAGGAATGAGTTGTGTACGGGGGGTTAAATGCTTTACAGTCAAGAAAAAAAAACTGCTAGAACCAACTTATTCATCATCTTCTTCATCTTCATCCTCCTCGTCCTCTTCATCTTCCTCCTCTTCCTTCTTTTTCTTGCCTTTTTCAGCCTTGATAACTCCCTTTTTTGCTTCAGCAGGCTTTTCTTTAGCTTGGTATGCAGCAATATCCTTTTCTATTTTTCCTTCAGCTTCGCGGGCTTCTTTTCATAAGGCGGCTTGTCCTCTGAAGCAGTGATATTCCACAGCTCTCCCAGCATCTTTTCAACATCACCAATGGATAGACCGGAATATTCTCCTTTGATTTGGAGGCAATACTTAGAACAGAACGAGAAAAAGGACAAAGGAGGCCTCTTGGGTGCATGGGGATCCTTGAACTTGTTTTTTGTTTCCCTTTTAGGAGGCATATAGGTTTTCACTTCTCTTTCATAACGGGCCTTGTCTACCTCTGCCATGTCCTCAAGTGTTCCTTTCTTTTTAGTAAACGTGGTCTTCTACCTCTCTGAACCCTTCTTAGAAAACTCTGAGGAGCATCTGGGTAGTTCTTGTGCTCCTCCTGACAAGTTTGCATAAAGAATGCCTATGATGACATTTTGCCTCTTGACTTCTTTGGATCTCCTTTGCCCATGTTTAGTTATTTTTCCTCAGTGAGGCACAGAGGTGCCCAGTGCCTGTCCAGCTTGCACTTGCCCCAGTGCTGTCTCCCTGCACTGTAGTGGCCGGGAGAGTGGGAGCCAGATGCAGCCTCTGGTTTCTCTTTTCGAGGGAATTGAATTGTAAGATCCTAATTTGAAGACATTCTTGATAGCAGTAAGATTGTGTATTTTTGTATAAGAAAGGAATTGGCAGTAGCGGGACACTGCTGGCAGGGGAGGGTGAATAAGGTACCTGATCTCAAACCAGGCAAAGTGGGGACCAAAGGGAAGCCCAAACTTTACCTGTATGATGACTGCTTATGCACCTAATCCTGAATTGTGCCCCACGTCTTTAAAATAAAAAAGATTGTTAAAAAAATATAAAATAAAATAAAATAAAAAAGATTGTGTATTTTTGTGATAATAAGTGCCCTGAGAGAAGTGTTTGGTGTCATGTAAATTGATTAAATCACTGACATGCTATCCACTTAAAAATTGTTTCCTCGGCCAGGCTCGGTGACTCAGCCTGTAATCCCAGCGCTTTGGGAAGCTGAGGTGAGTGGATTGCCTGAGCCCGCGGGTTTGAGACCCGCCTGGGCAATTTGGCGAGACCTCATCTCTACAATAAATCAAAAATTAGCCGGGTGTAAGGCGGAAGGATCACCGGAGCCCAGCAGGTCGAGGCTACGGTGGCTGGGAGTGGCCACTGCACTCCAGTCTGGGTGACAGAGTGAGACTCCAACTAAAAAAAAAAAAAGAAAAGAAAAGACAGGTAAGGTTCCTGCCCTCTGAATGCTTACATCCTAGTTGGGGAGGACAGGTGTTAGAGATGTATTTGAAGAGACAGATGAGATCATCAGTGATTATAACCAATCCTGCCTGATGCCTGATGTGATGGAGAGCCCAAAGAGGGGTCCTCTTTAAACATGGTAGATGGGAGATTTTTAAGTCTATACTTGAAGGAAGAGAAGAAATAAGCCATATAAAAGTCAGGGAGAAGAATATTTCAAGTAGAGAATGCCAGGTGTACACAGTTTTTATCCAGCCTTTTTCCCACTAAATATATATGTCACATCTTTATATAAAACTCTGATACTAAAAGATATTTTAGAATTCAGAATTATTTGAATGTTTGAAACATAATGTGTTTAAATTACATACATTAAATAATATTTTCAGCACTATCTGCGGCAGGACCCTGTAATCAAATTTATTAGTATTCCTCTGTGAGATAATGATTATGACTAGGCTCACTTCAGATGGGGTTTTGGTGTCAAATGAGACCTGGTCAGATGAAGTTTTGCTGTCAGATAAGTTGTATATAAACTTTTGATTTTCTGCACATTTTGGTTTTCAAGATCAGGAGATTGTGGAGCAGTATTTCATGATACAAAAACACCATAATTAATTTAGCTAATGCCATATTTTCATACATTTATACAGTTTCCATTTAGGTTATTTAAGTGGGATAAACATGATGTTTAAGCTGGGATATACATTCCTCTAGCCATGTATCTATGCATATTAATGATCACTTTCTTAGGATATATTGGTAGGAAAGGTAGTATTTTATCTATACCTTCTTAAGGTTTTTGGCTGGGTCTGAGAATTAAGTTGACATTAGACAGATTAACAAGAAACAAGCATACAGATTTATTTAATGTAACTTTTACATGACATGGGAGCTTTCCTAAGGAAATAAAGACCCAGAGGAGCAGTTAGCATCGAACGCTTATATATTGAATTGGACAAAGTATAGTGAACTGCAAAAATGTGACAAGTCAGAAGGATTTGGTCTAGGGTAGTTAATCATGGAAAAGTAACTCGAAAATAAGGGTTAGTCTAACAACCCTTGACTCCCTGTTTCTGGTGATAAGAACGTTATCTTCCTTCTGGTATAGAGAAGACATCTTACACATAGGGATTTTATCTCCTGCAATAAACCAAAAAAACACAGAACATCCTTCTTGCACTTACTGTCTTTTAGCTTAAAATAATTTGTTATGCCAAAGTGGCATATTTTGGGGTGGCATAGTCTGCAACCCTACACATTCAATTGTTATGTAAGGGATGTGCAAATAACTTGATGCATATTTCTTATTATACTTCAAATTATACTTGATATTCAGAATTGGAGACCTCTCAGATGGTTTCCTAATTCTGTAGCTGAACTGAGGGTAATTGTGATTGTGATCATAATAGCATATATATGGCTCAAATTTTATAAATTAAAAGGTAACAACAAAAGCATATTCTTTGATCCTGGTTGTTTTTCTTAATGCTTTTCTATCCTTCTCCATTTGTAACAGAAAATGCATATATAGAGAGATCGGATTATTTACCACTAAAATGCAGGGAAGGATGGAGAATGTAACTCATTTCTATTTCACATCAAAACAGAATGATTCAGAATCTGGGCTTATAGAAAAGTATCCTTTATTTAATTACAGAACCATGGGTCATGTTGACAGATTCCTGGGCCATAATTGTCTTTTCTGAGCCTGCATTGATCTGATCATGTATTTGACCTTCCTGATTAAAATCTGCCTGGGGATAACTCTAGAATCTAGTCTTCAGAGTTTATCCTGTGCAGAATGTGACAAATCTTTCCTTTTAGAGCAGAAACTCAATCAGTCCCTCGTATCAGCTCTGGCTTAAGTGTGTATGCTATCAAGGCCACGTTTTTGCTGTACTTTCTCATGATTAACCAGACCCTTTCTATGACTAGTGCTTGTGGTTTTTCAAGTGAGATGCCAGTTTTGATGAAAGCCTTAGCATCAAAATGCCAAATCTTTGCTTTTTGTTGTAAACATGTAATTTTATTACCATCTCTGTTAATTTAGTACAAAAGAATATACCATTAGTAAAACTTTAGCTACCACAATATGAAATTCAAGGATTCTGCTATTATTTACATATACTCCAAGAGCCAAATGATTTTTAATTTGATAAAAATGATTTTTCAATTTCCAGCCATACAGAATATATTTTTACATGTGTTTATTAAATACAAATATGATATATTATTCAAGGTCCACGTACATTGTTTATTAACAAGCTCTTTCAACTGAATGTCACAGGCCTATCATCCATAGGTGTCTATCATTGCGCTCTGTATATTTTAGAAAATGGAATGTCAACATTATTCTTCTTAGAATAAGTAAAGGGGACTCTGTGGGCGTGAGTTGTGGCTGGTTGCTAAGAATATCTAATCAGGTTGCATTGCTATAGCAACAGTGTTGCTAGGACTTTAAAGTTTCCCTGTAACCAGTTGGAATTCATAAGTGAAAGACATTGTTTATCTCAGTGGTATTTTAAAGTGATCCTAGCTAGCATAAGGCAGGAATCCCATACTTTGGAAAGGAACTGATACTCCCAATGAACTGCACTCTAGTTTATGACTGGTTCAGAGTATGTAATCTACAGTACCAGGGTGGTAATTTAACAGCCTGGTTTTTCCAAATGTTTTGGTTTCACAGTCCCTACCTGGTTAAGGTCATCCCATCTGACTCTTCTAAGGTTTCTCAAAGTAACCAGACCATCTAATCATCACACAATGATTATTGGAAAGGAAATGTATTATTTTATATTTCTGTCATACAGCAGAACACTTGAGGGCTCCAAGAAATTATGTTAATGCTGGTATTTATCTCTTTAACAAAATGAAAATAGCTTTATTTTTCTTATTATAGAAATATTCCATACTTATCTAAAATTTAGACAGTTTAGAAAGCATAAAGCAGATTCTTAAAAAATCTCCCAGGGCTAACTACTTTTAACATTTTGTTGTAAGCATTATGTATATATGTGGTTGCTAAATAAAGGAATATAAACTGTAATGTGTTTTCTTGGCAGTGGTATTTTATTTTAGTTTTGAGTTGGGGTGTCATTCTGTTCTGAAGTGCAGTGGCATAATCAAGTTCACCACAGCCTCAACTTCCCCGGCTCAGGTGATCCTTCCACCTCAGCCTCCAGAGTAACTGAGATTATAGGCGTGCACCATCACACCTGGCTAATTTTTTGACTTTTTTGTGGAAATTAGTTTTCACTATGTTTTCCAGGCTGGTCTTGAGCTTCGGCTTAAGCAATCCTCCTGCCTCAGTCTCTCAAAGTGTAGGGATTATAGGCCATGAGCCACTGTGCCTAGCCTGGCAGTATTTTTTGGTAACGTAATTTTACATGATATTTTTAAGCTGCTCTAAAACTGTCTTCATGTTTGATCTTTTGTAGTTTTGAATCCTTTTTTTTCCCTCAAATGTTACTCAAAATGTTGAAATGATCAGGGCCTGGTCTTAAAGTCAAAAACCTCTATTTACTAAATAAATAGAGGTTTTGTCCTATTCCAAGAAGTATTTAAAATATTTGGCTTAAGGATTCATAAATCACCATCTTAATGGAACGTAACATCAGCATTTTTTCTGCTTTTAGGCACTAAACTTTTTGAGTGAGGAAAGGAGATTGTGCAACTGTTTTATTCCAGTCTTGTATGTGGAACTTGGTTCAATTTAAGGAATTAAAATAACTACATATTTTTAACAGGTTGAACACTGAAGCCCAGAGAGTTGGTTTTAGGTTGGCTGAATATGGGCTTGAATCAGGCATGGACTATAAGTAGCATTCCCTGTCTGTTGCATGTTATTTCATGGATACCCCAAAAGAAATGGACAAACTTAAATGAAAAATAAAACTGAAATTATTGAAGATTCCATAGGATGGCTGAGTAATCAATAAAGACTGAGCTGCTTGTGAACCTAAGAGATAAAAATAGCCTACAGAGAATTAAGCATGTGCTAGGCACTGTTGTGATAGTTCAATAGTAACTTACTTAAACTTTATGATAAACGTGTGAAGGTTCTATTACTGATGATAACCCTGTGGAGGTTCTATTATTATTCTCATTCTACCAATAAGGATGCTGAGGCAGAGTGAAATTGAGCAACTTGCCTAGGGCTTTATGACTATTCAGTATCAAAGACAAATTCATACCTGCATGTCTCCAGAGCCAGCTCTTAAAACCATCGTGCTTTGCTCTGAGGGATATTGGGTGGTTTGTTTAGGGTGAGCTATTCTATTGGGTATATTTATGACCTGTGATTTCCTCCACAGCTGTATTATCTTTTCCAAATTCTACCCTTCTCAAGGTTATTGTAAAGATTAAAATAAGAAAATATAAGTGAAGCACTTGGTACGTATTAGTTACAAAGTACTTACTACTTGGGAGCCAATACTCTTATGTTGATTGAATTTGGGAGATATTATTTCTGTAGATATGGGTCATATAGCTCTTTATCTATTGTTTATGGAGCAGATTTAAAGAAATTGTCAGAAATAACCTTGGCACATAATAGTGTACAACTTTTGGCAAATCCCTAACCTTTTAAAAGTCTTAATATTTTCCCATCTGTGAGAAGATATAATAATATCTAATTTTTAAGGTTATGATAAAGCTTAAAGATGAGACTAGACTTAACTCAGAGGCCTAAATACATAGTAATGGCCATTTTTAAATGGCTTGACCAGTTAATGTTTCAAAAGATCTTAATTTCCTGATGATATGCCCAAACTTTAAGAACATCTGCCTTGCAACCCTCTATATCCTGCTTCCTGAATTTCAATTGTTGAGCTAAATTCGATAGGTTCATGAGGCCATTCAAAATTTAGTATTAGTTTCTCCTTTTGCCTCTTGCAGGTTTGTAGCCCTTGGTTCTACTTAACGAATAATGAAAAATATATGGGTTGTAGGGTGACATTGATTATTATATAGTGTGCCATTTCACAAAGGTAATTTAAATGTAGCACAAAAACCTAACATATTTTGAGTTCTCATTTTTGCATATTTTCTTTATCTGATCATGTTGCTTTACTTACATGCCTTTTGCTTATTTATTTCCTAGAAGGTTGAAAACAATTCAACGTAAGTTTAAGAGGCTTTGGATTGATAAATGGCATCTAGCATATTTGGGGAGATCAGCAAATATTTAAAAAGAGGGATAATGATGTGGTTTTAAAAAACCAATATTGGCAAAACACACACACACTTTTTCAGAAAAAAAAAAAAAGAAGACAGAAACATTTGAGAGAATCATCAGAGAAAATAGTCCTTCTATAACTTTGCTTTTTGACATTTCCTAGTAGATGGCAGGTTTCCTGTCATTGGGGAAAACAGGCAAAGACTGAGAAGGGCTCAGTGAGATACAAACTTCATCTAATGTGACTGTAGACCTCAGAATCATTTATGCACACTTTTTTTTTTTTTGGTGGGGTGTGGAGTCTCACTCTGCCACCCAAACTAGAGTGCAGTGGCACAATCACAGCTACTGCAGCTTCGACCTGCTGGGCTCAGGTGATCTTTCACCTCAGCCTGCCAAGTTATTTCATATTCCTTGAGTACATTATATAGCTTAATTTTCCAAAATACACATTTAACTTTCAAGAAGTGTCTTAAGTGTGAAGAAGCTCTGACAACTGCTTTTCTATGAATGTTATAGTTGATGACACACACTGCAAAAAAAATTTTTTAATGTTAAAGGTGAAGTTCAGAGTGCTCCATGTATAGTAGTTTTTGGTATTTTTTCTTTGAGATAAAATTTCTGCAAGACTGAAGCCTTTATTTTGGCCTTTCATTTTTAAAAAAGCGAAAAAGCTAAAAAGCTAAACCAGCACTGCAGAAATGAAAACTATCTTACATTTTCTGCAGACTCTATAATTTAGTTAACTGACTCTCTCTTCGTGAAGTATGCTGCCAACTACAAATCTTCTAAAAACCTGTATTATTTGTGTTCCATCCAAACCTTGGATTTGCATCTGTCATTAACGTGCAGATTTTCATATGGATTTTTAGTGTGCCAGTTGTTTTAAGTGCACTTGAAAATTGATTAGAAAAACTTGACTGGTAAAGGTTGAATTGTAGCTGCAGCATACAGTTTTATGAAAGTTCCTATTAACTCAACATTCCAAGCCAATGGTATGTGAAGCAGTAGGATCCATACCAATTGCTCAGAAAAGCTTTTTCTCCTTACCTTTATGTCAGTGTCAAATGAGACCTGATCCTCTCTCTGATATTGAAAACATTCATTTTCTGAATAATTGGGTGTCGTGGGTGTATGAGCAAAGGCTTCTGAGGAACTCCTTCTTTTGTGGACTTAGTGAGGATACAAAAAAGAAAGTTCAAAGTAATATGTATGAAAGCAATGGGAATTCATCAACATTCTTCATTATATTCCCCATTGAAAATAACAAGATGAAATGTTTAGTGCATTCGATTTTTAAAGAGCTTTAGTTGTCAGTCCGTCTCAATGTCTGTGTGTTCAAACTGACAGGACCAATGTTCTGTAGCCTGAGGCAACTGACTGAAATTAATGATATAAAACACAGGCAAGTTGACAGGAAGTCATTTTACAAAGCCAGTGGTTGTGACTTGGAGAAAATTTGAAATTAAGTCTATTTTGGAGGAAGGGGCATAGATATTAGTCATTGATCATCAATCAAAACACCAGCTTACAATTAAAATGCATTGTTTTACTTTGGTTCTAAAATCTCGAAGGAAGAACCACTGTGTCAAGAGTCAATGCCATAGAAGTTGGTCGCATTCTCTTAGGAGAAAAGCCTGTGTGAATAGAAAATAAATTAATAAATTAAATCATTCTTTACTATGTGACAGCTCGCCAGCTCAGAAATTTAGAGTTTTGCCTTAAGGTTAGCATCCATTTGCATTTTTGCCATACATGGGATGTGAGATGATTTTTTCAGGGACATAGGTGGGACCAACCCAAAGAAAAACTCTAAGAGATATACCAATTCCAGAACCCGCATGGTTTCCCTCCTGTCGTCCTGCAGAGACAGAAACCTGAGACATGGGGGATGCTTTTCCAGGTTGTTCCTGACTGTTTCAGCCAAGGATGCAACGACATCCCTTTTGATCTTGCCAAAGGGATAATCTGTGCCATACTTTTCACTTCAAATTCCTTTGGGTTATAAATGAATAGGGCTGGCTTATTGTTTCAGAAAAGGTTGCTGATTCTTGCAAGGATATCAATTTCTTTTGTTAATTCTACAATCTTCTGTGATCATCTTTTATACTTTTCATCTAAGTTGACACATAAATCTAAGGTAAAGTAGAATCCCTCAAATATTGAACCCCCACCCCAATTAACCAATTTAGGGGAACAACTATGCAACTTTCTTTTCTTTTCTTTAGCATTTATGATATAATTTCAGTGCTTTTTGTTTACAGTATCAATTAAAGAGCTATGTACATGTAAAAAGATATGTGTATGTTCAGGTCTGTAACAAAAAGACTAGTTAATAATCTACAGCCAGAAGTTTTTTAAAAAACATTTTTAAAATGTCCCACTATTTTGTATTTCTTTTTTTTTTTTTTGAGTTCTAAATAATATTTAATTAAAAGTTCTCACCAATTCTCCATCACTATACATACAGGATGAAAAGGATACTCAGAGAGCATGCTTTTTTAGCACACTTGTCAATAAGAGTGAGCATACCTGTTTTTGTATTAAAAGTTTGCTCTTGTTCTTCCAAGCAAGATACTTTCAGTTAAATATGGTTATTTGCCTTTGATTGTGTGACTAGAAATAAATCAGGTAAAATAAAACACAAACAGAATCTCCCCCCCAAAATTGTTACTTGTTTTTGATGATTGAGTAAATACAACTACTTTTTGTTCACATTAGTTCTTAAATTTTTTGAAAGAGTGGATCTAATCTTAAAAACAAATTAAGAGGTGAATGATTTATGAACACAGATTAGTAATCATATTGAGCATAAAAAATACCATTTGTGTATTAAAAAATTTTAATAACACCCAACAAAATTTTAGTATTTTCCAAAATCTGGTTTTTAATCTTTATTATGTTTTAGGGAGAAAGCTTCCATTTTTTATTTGCTAGATGAGTTAGATCACTCATTTAAAATGTGAAATAGTCAAATTAATTTTTACAGTTATGCAGAATTCTATAAAAATAGTATGTGTATTTCTAAATACACCTGACTATACTTATGTTGATGGGTTTTATTTTTAAACTGCACCTAGCATTTCCTATTATCTAGTAAATGCAGTGCAAACTTCAAAGATAGATAGGATGTTATTTATTGTATGAAAGATACGTAGGTCTTGTTATGACTCAGAAGCCCTGGGTGACTGGTTAGGCATTCATGATTAGATTGATACCAGCTGTGCACAAATTAATTTAAATGTTTATCATTTAAACAATCTATATGTAAGACTTTCTCATTTTCACTATCTTGTATTTTTTTGTTAATATTTGTTGACCTTCCCCCAACCAGAGAGGATCCTATACTTTTTTTTATGAAGTAGTTTTAATGATAAGATTTTTGTGATCAAAATTCTATCAACACAAGAAAAGATCTTAGTGAATTTATTTGAAAAATGGGGAGAATCACGGAACAGTCCATCTAGAGGATAAGAATATAAAATCAGGTTATTGCCTTGTGTTAGGGAAATAGAGAAAATTAACGACTTTTCTTTTTATTTTTTGACAGATATTCATTTATTATAAGGTGGGAGCTATAGCACTAATTAATAAATAATAGCAGCGTGGAGCATGTCGTTGGAATGCAGTTCATGACCTCTTGCCTGGGACAGCAGAACAACTTTTTCTGCTGAATTACTGGAATGTGAGAAGCAGTGATGTAAACCCTTCAAAAGCATAGAGAGTAAAGAAGATTTTCCTTCTCTCTTAAATTAAGTTCCAATGGGAAGAAGCTTTCATACACAAAGAGAGAATTCAGAGTGCCCTGTACTCTTTGAGCATAGCATTTCTTCTCTCTTGCACATTCCTGTTTTTCACCAGGCCTTAGTGTGAGTTGTCTCAGAGGTTTCTTGTAGCACAAGACTATTTGGTTCTCCCACGAATCACTCAGAACCAGAACTCCCTGTAATCAACCTTGGGTGATCCCTCCTGACCTCCAAGATCTCAGCAGGGAGAAGGGTAGAGAGCAATGCCAAATGGAGCAGAACTTGGGCATGGTTGGCCTAACGTGTGGTGGGGCAGTTAGGGAAAGACCTTAGTGTAAATGCCAGCTCTGCCTCTTTCTTGTTCTGGGATCTTGGTCAAGTTCCATAACATCTCTATACCTCAGATTTCATCAATAGCATGAGGATAATTATAGAACCAACCCATCTCATAGGTTCATTAATGACTATTAATGAAAAGACATGTAAAGCAAACTGTTTGGATCATGGCAAACACTGAATAAATGGTGACTACTTTTATGTTTTATTCCAAAACTTTGTGCAGTAGGTTTCATGTGTAAAAGATAACACTTATGGTATGAAATAATCTCCATTTAAAATGTGTACTAGAATGGAAGTCAAACCAGATCTTGGTCAGACTTCACTCAATACTTTCTGCGTGATTTAAGAAAATCATTTAACTTCTCTAAACCTCAGTTTGCTTATCTGAAAAATGGAGGTAGTGATGGCTTACATTGATGCTATGATTCTACATGCCAGGTCCTGTGCTAAAATCTTAACAACCTTAAGTGATAGGAATTATTAAAACATTTTACAGAGGAAGCTACAGATCCAGAGAAGAATCTGATTCTACTCATTTTTAAAGTACTTATTGGGCACCTATTATATGCCAGGAATGTTTTCTTGGTGCTAGAGACATAGCTGTGAACAATACAGAGAAAATTCCCTGCCTTCATCATTCTATGTTTGAATGGGGAAAAGAATTAACATTTTTTTAAAAAAAGAAAATATATTATATATTAGAATGCTAAGGGCTAAAAAGAAAATAGTAAAAATAATGCAATAAACATGTGGCATAATTTGTGATTTTAAGTAGGGTCACTAGGAATGGTCTCACAGAAAAAGGTGACATTTCAGGGGTAAAAACCTGAAGGAAATGAAGGAGTAAGCATCCGAGGAAGAGGACATAAGCAGGAGTTTGCATTTTTAGTTTCTACTCTAGGCTGCTAGTATAAACCTACTCACCTCTTTGGGGCTTTTGAGAGGATCAAATGAAATTGTGTGAATAAACTTTTTAAACAATACAGCACTAGGCAGATAATAATTGTTATTCAAAAGAGGAAGGGAACATTGTGATACAACTTATTATCAGAGTTCTAATAGTCTTTTTTTTTTTTTGTCCTACTGTTTTCCAGTCTTTTTGTTTCTTAAAACTACATTTTTCAAAAACTGTTCTGGTACAGAAGATGCGCATTCACTCCCTAAGGCAAATCTCCATAGAAAAGACACATCATTTTGTAGACTCATCGCTGAATTTCAATAGCTCTTTAGAAAGTTTCAGCATAGTTCTCTGCCTATAATGAAGACCAAACATATTTTATAAAACCATTCTTGATTTCTCAAATAAAGATTATTTGGCATATCAGATTTTTAAAAATTTTCTTGCTGATACTAACTTCAAAAATAAAGGGACTAATTAATGAGAAGTTCAAATAATTGTAAGAAGCTTTTCTTCCAGAGATGCAAAACTGGCAGGTCATGTACCCCACAAGTTTAGGCCTTGCATTCATTCTAACAGTAGAGATTGCTACTCTCCATTGAGTAACAACAGATAATTCCACATGATGCTTCATGCCTTATTCTTTTTATTTATTTTTAAAATAAAACTTACATGTGTAAAATTTACATCAGCTTTGAGGTGAAATATCTTTCCAACCTTACAAAGAAAAAATTATACGAATAAGCCTTTGGTTATAGGTTTTGAGTTGCGGTTGCATATTCATGGCAAAGTCAAGGAAGAAATCCAGATTGTGGGTTACTAGGGAGCAGAGAGGTAAACTCTTTGGATTTTTAAAGTTTACTCCTACCGGAATGAGCCACCTAGTTTATATTTTGTGTGATTTAAAAAAAATGCCACAAACTTATTTATTTTGGAAAATAATGTTGCTATTGTAGGAGAGTAAAGACGTGATACTTTTCTTCACCCATCAAAGGTCATGGTTGGAACTCCTATAACAAAAGATGGGTTAACAAGAGAAAAGCATAGCAAATCAATTTAATCAAAGTTTTACGTTACATGAGAATCTTCAGAAATGAAGACCCAAAGACCCAGGAAGACCTGTTTATTTTTATGCATAGGTTCAATGAAGAATGGACAGCCATGTAGAATGATTAACCAAAGGGTATGATCTAATGGTAATAGACTGGGGTTGGGGGACATGCAGAAAAGCCTGTCTTTTCAGATTCTTTTTGGTGACTCTGTACCATTCCTTCTTCTTGGATATGGACCAGGACCCCTCTGGAATGAGGGTCTTTAGAGGAGAAGGGAAAAGGGAGTGAGTGACCTTTCTAGGTTAAAGCTTGCTTTGAAGAAGAGAATCTGTCTTGGGAAAGAGGAATTCTGGGTTTTATGATTTACTTTGGGGAACAAAAGGAGCAGGAGAGAGGAGGCTGAAGAAAGGTGAGAGACTTTGTTTTTGAGGCCCTTCCAATCTTCTTTAGTTCAAAAGAGTCAGCATGGCAAGCCTACATATTTTGGGGTATCATATTATGAGCGCTATCATCATAAGGAGATGACTTTCTAAAACATATGCAAGTATTTGTAATTTATTCATATTATAAAATATTATAAAATATTCTATTATGTATTTATGAAAACATCTATTCTTTGTTAAATTTGTGTTCCATATAAATATGTATTAGGTAATTTGAGCCATAGCTTTTGAGGAGCTTGGGGTCTAAAGGGAAAAAAAAAACACTTAGATAAAGTTGTTTTAAGAATTAACTATGTTTTAAAATATTAACAATCGCAAAAGTAAACCTTAAAAAATATAACACTAAGTTTCCCACTTTGAAGCTGACAGTCTTTGAATGACTTTCTTTGTTGCTCTCATTTCCTTTTTTTTTTTTAGATCCTGCAGAGCTTCTAAATGTTTCTCCTGTTTGAGTAATTTTAAAGTAATATATAGCCCTTGACATACAAATTTTGGGATTGTTTGTTGATCTGGGGTCCAGCAAGATTGATTCTACAAAGAATGTGTATGTGTGCTTCCCTAATTGGGAAGAGAAAATAAGGGAAATTATCAATTCGTCCACAGAGTATAGCTGATTGTATGTATTTGATAATACAAATAAACACAGAAATCAGTATTTCTTAGCAAATTCAGCAACACAATTCTCTTCATTTATGAAAAGTTTGCCAGATTGCAAACTAAGAAGAAGCACATTACTTCTATTAAAATCTATTGTGGTTTCTCATCCTTAAATTGGACATTACTGATCCATATTATATTTGATATTCAGTTCCAAGATAATAGCATTTGTGAACTGAAAGAGCCTTTAGTTCAAATCCTTCATTATTCACAGTGGCTCAGAATGGTTCAGAGATTTGTCTGATGCTTAATTCTTGGTGAGCCTAGCATCCTAGTACATCCTGTAGGCACCTGACGATGGTCTGCCACTAGGTGCTAAATGTACATGGAATCTTTTTTTTTTTTTTTGAGTTGGAATCTCACTCTGTCACCCAGGCTGGAGTGCAGTGGCATGCTCAAGGCCACCGCAGCCTCCATCTGCTGGGCTCAGGTGATCCTTCCTCCCCAGTCTTCCAAGTAGCCAGAACTACAGGCACACGCTACCATGCCTGGCTAATTTTTGATTTATTTGTAGAGATGAGGTCTCGCCAAGTTGCCCAGGCTGGTCTTGAACCCATGGGCTCAGGCATTCCTTTCACCTCGGCCTCCCAAAATGCTGGAATTACAGGCATGAGCCACTGTATCTGGCCTGTTCATAGAATTTTAAGGTATAGTTCGTTCATTTAGTACTACCATTAAAGGGAAATTTAAAAACTAAAAATACAAATGCAACCTCTTCTATCAATCTGGCTGACATTCAAGTTAACTTAACCTTCAGGAAATTAAGGGAGTAGATTTGGTTTCATAAGAATCCTGAGCTATTTTTAGCAGAGACTTCATATCACTTTTCATTTACTGGGTGATGCAATGATGAGTCCTGAAAAATTAACCAAAATTTCTCTCATTATGTTTTTCCATCCTGACGGGAACAGTGCTGCTGAATTCCAAAAGGTTAATATAATTAATACAATGAAGCTACAGCAAGAGGGCACATTTCTTCTTTTGTTGCTTAAATCTTTACAAAAATAAAATATGTTAGGATTGATTTCTTAAAAATTTGCACATAACCCCATGGAGTGTCTAGTAGTCCAAAGTAGGTTACAGTACAGATGGGAGAGGAAAAGAGGAATGAGTGAGTTCATAAATGTAGACCAAAGATGATAGTGAAATCAGGTCACATCTTAAGTTTCACATTATTTTTTCTGTACTTAAACATTTAAGCCCCCATTTTATTTCACAAACTCTCCACCAAAAATCTAACTCAGCAAGATTCTGGCCATGCATGGGTGGCCCAAGGTAACTAAGCCCCATCACTCTCTGCCCCCTGTCCATTCCATTCACTTGGCCTCCCGGATCTTCCTCAAGAGCATCATGCATATGTGATGCTTGGCACAGAGAGGTCTCCTCTGCCTGGAGTGCTTTGTATAGACATGCTAGTGGCAGACTTTGATTTCTTTCAGGTCCCTGAACAAATGTCATTTCTCAGAGATGTTGTGTCTGAACACTTTTGAAAATAGCACCACTGGCTGGGTGTGGTGGCTCATGCCTGCAGTCTTAGCGCTTTGGGAGGCCAGGGTGAGAGAATCCCTTGAGCCCAGAAGTTTGAGACCAGCCTGGGCAACATAGTGAAACCTTGTGTCTACAGAAAACACAAAAATTAACCGAGTATGGTGGCACGTGCCTATAGTTCCAGCTACTTGGGAGGCTGAGGCCAAAGGATTGCCTGAGCCCAGGAGGTCGAGGCTGCTGTGAACCATGATCATGCCAGTGCACTCCAGCCTGGGTGACAGAAAAAACAAAAACAAAACGTAGCACCACCTCCACCACAACTCTCCATCACCTTATCATATGTTGTTTGTCTTTATGTCACCACAGGCCATATTCCATCTTCATTTTTAAGTTGTTTTCTGTTTTCATGCCCATGAGCTACCACATAAGCTCTATGACACTGGGATCTTTGGTTTGTTTATTGCTGCATCTCCAGCATCTAGATCAGTTCCTGGTACTTAGTGGATGCTTCATGAATAATTGGGAGATAATTCATGAATCTCCTTCATGAGAAGATATTTTTGAAAGGCAATAATGAAGGAAACAGATCAAGTCCCATTTTTCTTGGTTCTTACAAAATTTGTTTTTTGTGAAAGGCAGACTTCAATGTAAGCCCTCTATAATAGTAGCATTATGCATATTTGAGTTTGTTAACACATGTATATGTTTATATTAAGCTTAAAGAGACCATATATGAGAATAAAAAACAAAAAAGAATATATATAAAGAAATTATTTAATTTGTTCAATAACTTCATGTTAACAGCATGAAATTATATATTTTCCCAAGAGCATCCTCCATGACAGAGGCAGGACTTAGTAATGAATAGAATAAGTTACTCTGTTTTGCTCCTACTTAAAAATACTAACATATTAGACACTCTCTCAGATAGACACAGGTAAGATAGCCTGTTGTTGAACTTTAGGATACTAAACTTATCTTTCTTCATTAAAAATTTTATCTCAACTGAGTATCACATGTTCTCATTCATAAGAGGACCTTGAACAATTATCACAATACTATAAGAGAAGGATTGGCAGTAGTGGGAATCTGCCAGGGGAGGTGGGGCACACTTCATCAACGAGTACTTGCATAATGAACATTTGTATACCTAACCCTGAATTGTACCCCACATCTTTAAAATATTAAAAAAAAAAAACTCTATATTTATTTAGTCTGTCAACTTATTTAGTTTGCCTGTAGAGAAAAAACTTTTAAAAGGATGCAAAAATTGTCTTTGATCTATAAAAACAAACATATGAAACACTAAAAAACAACAACAACAACAAAGAAAACACCCAGAAACTCTCACCCCCCAAAAACTCTCAAGGGAACTCCTGAAAACAAAGTGTTCCTGCCAGAAGTTCTGTAACTAAGCAATAGTCACGTGGTCTGTGGCCAGCAGGATAATTGTGAAGTCCTTGAGGACAAAGCTTTCCCCTGTGTTTTTGTAATAACTGTATAGCTCATTTCTTAATGACTCCAGTGACAGTATGCAAATTTAAATACACCTCCCCTTCCCAAGTACAAAGAACATACAATGAATGTCATATATGAATTATTGTTTGAGGATAGAAGATATTTGGAATACAATTTAGGTTAGTGGTTCTAGGGACTTGTTAGTCACAAAATTTCAGGCCCTGAGATAGTAGCAAAAGGTGTAAAGAATGTTTTATTTTAGGATTTATCTTTTCTATCACACATTTTTCTTTTAGTCTTTCAACTTTATATTTTATAATTATTTGTGTGAGTTTTTGAATATCATATTTCATGTTATTTTTAGTACTTTTTTGTAGGATACAATTGAATTATTACTCTTGGAATTTTCTTTTCTACTATAATCATGCAAAAGCTAAGCTAAAATTCTGATCATCTTTGTATTTCTTTTTTTTTTGAGTTGGGGTCTCACTCTGTCGCCCAGACTGGAGTGCAGTGGCCTCTCCCACCCACTGCAGCCGCGACCTGCTGGGCTCCCGCGATCCTTCTGCCTCAGCCTTCCAAGTAGCTGGAACTACAGGCGCCCACTACCATGCTCGGCTAATTTTTGATTTATTGTAGAGATGAGGTCTCACCAAGTTGCCCAGGCAGGTCTCCAACCCGCAGGTTCAGGCAGTCCACTCACTTCAGCCTCCCAAAGCGCTGGGATTACAGGCTGAGCCACCAAGCCCGGCCGTCTTTGTATTTCCAGTTCTTACATTCATTTTGCTTATACGTAGTCCCCAAACTAGTCATGTGAATCTCTCCAGCTCTCTTGCCCTACTTTTTCTTAAACATAATAGTAAGGATCAGTCCCTAGGTACCATTCTAATCAAGGTGTCTTTCTTGTTTGTTTGTTTGTTTTTTAACAGGGCAACATGTAAAAAGTGGCTACCTTTATAAACTACTCTACCCCTCACCTCACACAACACACACTCCACGATGTAAAAATCGCGCCAGAGGAAGAAGGGTTGTATTTTGGGGTGTCCTTCTGCACACTGCACTGCTGCTGTTCCCTCCACATTTGTTTCCTGATAGCCTCATATCGCTGCTAGTGTCCTTTACTTTGTCCAAGTAAATGTACGTTTCTCTTTTCTTTGTGCCTTATGGGTAGTCTCCAAACTCCCGGCACATAATGTTTCTTCTATTCAAACCTTGCTAAAAATTTATCTTTGTGACACTTTCTAAGGCTTCTCTTCAGTCATGCCTTTATTCCTTCAAAATGAATGTACCTATCTCCTTATGCAGTTGTAATTAGCTTTGTACATCATGTTTCTTGGCTTCCTGTGAATGGCTAATGAGTGACTCTCTTTTTCTCTGTGAAATTTGTGAATATGAATTGCTAAGGAGATGCAGGGATTGAGGAGAAGGGGTCTCACTCTACGATCAGAAATTATTTTGTGAAAAAGCAGCTTTTGAGAGATGCGGAGGCATGGGTGGTGTTCTTGATAGCTGTGTAACTGTTAGTAGTGAGAAATGATGTATAGGTGAACTTATGGAAATTATTTTATCTTCAAGTGTGTTAATTTTTTAATTTATAAAATTTAAGACAGAAATGGCAGGCGAAGCAAGTAAATGAAGTTGGTTGGGCCTATGAAGAATTGTTTGGTTTCTCAGTCATTTTATCCTTTGGCAGTTGACAGACACAGGATATACAATAAATTTATTTTCCCCCTGAACTCTTCTGAAAGAAAACAACAACAGCACAAGAGCCATAATAAATGACCACTGACACTTGGAACCTGATATGTCGAAGGCAATTGCCCTGTCTGAAAGGGACTACTCACCTTCACTCAATAGACCTATGTAACAAATCTTCATATGTACCCCCTGATTTTAAAATAAAATAATTTAGCCGAGCCCGGTGGCTCAGTCTGCAATCCCGCGCCTTGGGAGGCTGAGGTGAGTGGATTGCCTGAGCCTGCGGGTTCGAGACCCGCCTGGGCAAGCGAGACCTCATCTCTACAATAAATCAAAAAATCAGCCGGGCGTGGTAGCGCGCGCCTGTAGTTCCAGCTACTTGGAA
>CAUYQG010187383.1:0-10046 GCA_963574415.1 Tarsius wallacei
AGATATAATTGACAGCTCTATTTGACCTTTAAAAGATGCTTGCTTAGAATAGTTAGAATTTAAGGTGTTAAGCCATTAGAGATAGAGTTTGGTAAAAAATCACATATGTTTAAATTTATACCTTTTTTACTTTTTGATTTCTTAGCTTACAATAAGATAAGTTTCATAAATTTTATAGATATAAGGTTAAGTTAGTAAGGTTAAGAGTCTAACATGTGGTAATGGTGACAACCACAAAAATAAGTTTTAGGCTTTGACGTTTTTAAGCAATATGTATTAATCATTAGCTTTGAAACTATACCATGTAAGAATATTTTGTGGAAATGTACAGTGATTGTAACCAAGAAATGACGTCAGCTTGTAACTGTATAATCACAAAGTGACCAATTCATGAGTGTGATTTTACTATAAATAAATGATATCTGGCCTATGAAAATTTGCCAGAGTGCCTGAAGAAACTCTGGTCATGACTCTTCCTTCGCCTTCTCACACCTCCTTCCCGGGTCTCTGTGAACCCTCCGGAGCAGGACTCCAACAAACCATAACATTGCAATCACCTGAAGATGTGGTTAGGTGGGTCATGTCATGGTCAGACTTCCTGGGGCAGCTGCACCAAATCTATAATCCAGCAACAGATAGCTCAAGACAGAAATCTAAAGCAAAAGTTTCAAGAGTTGAGGTACAATGAAAAGGATAAATCATAGCTACACCCTTAAAAAAAATAATGCTTAAAGAAGTTTGTAATCAGCACAGTTTGAGACATGGGCATACAGTTTATGTGCAAATCTGCAGGTGACATGTTGTGTTATAACTGTTGTCCCAGAGCTAAGTACTATTCCATGACCAAGGACACTCCCAATACCACAAAGAAAAAGAGCATCAGTGCTGAATGGTCTGGATTCCTCAGAATGTAGCAATGGTCAGGGTTCAACAACCCCTGGGCATTAGGGAAGGTATCCTATGCTGGCCAATGGTTGCCTCCAACAGAACAAAAGCCCCATAAGAAACCCTTCCCCTATACAAGCCCAGAATTTCTTGCATCATCTCTTGAGTAGACATGGCACAGACTGAATGTCCTTTTTTTTTTTTTATAAGATGGTCAGGTCATCATGAGGCAGTAACCTACAAAATGATAACACTGTTTCAACTTTACATCTCTCCTCTTACTAGACCACCTGATGCCCATTGGAGTGATAATAGGAATTCTTTCTTCCCTTATGATCATCACACGATCTAAAATTGACACCACAGATGAACTTCTGAAAACCAAGAAAATTCACTCAACAAAAGTTTTCAGTGGTAAATGCCCTGGGTGGAATAATGAGGAACACCTACTGCCAGTTTTTATAGTTGATGTTCTCATGGCATAAATGCCTACAACATGGATGCCTAAACAGGAGCCCATTCCATTCCAAGAATTTCTGGCCATTTATTTCTATGACTTCTAAAATCTACCCTGATCCCCACATAGGTTAGAACTCCATTTACACTCTCATCATGCTCTGTCTACACTTCTCATTGCTAGCACTGACATCTATAATCATATTAATAGTCACAGGTAATAACTTCACCAATGTCTATAATCCACCATGCATAGTGAGCTTCTATGAGAGCAGGCTCTGGTACATATTTTGTATGCTGTAATTATTTGCACGTACATATATTGTAAATATATGTACATATAAGCATATATTTACAAACATATTTACAAAATATGTACATGTGAATAATTACAGCGTACAAAATATATGCCAGGGCCTGCTTTCTCAGAAACATTGTAAATATACGTACATATATTTTAAGCACATAATTACAAATATATTTACATGATATGTACATGTGAATAAATGAATTCCATGCAGAAAGTAAAAGCACCTTAAGATGTCATTGGTGGATCTCACTGGAACTAATACAAAGTCTCCATTGTACTTTTTAACTACATTGTCGAGAGGCCTTAAAACTATTAATCGTAAAAGACATAATTATCAATTATTGATATGTCCAACAGCATCAACTTTTGTTTTGTGCTCCCTGTTAATTATGAGCACTATTATAATTACCACAGCTCCTAGTATCTACTAAGGATCTTGAATGTGTTGATATGACAAGCAGAATTCTCCATCTCACTCTGCATGATGCCTACATTCTAATCTCTGAAACCTGTGAATAGATCACCCTACCTGGCAAAAGAGACTTCACAATGTGATCAAGTTAAGGATCTTTAGATGGAATGATAACCTGAATTATCTGGGTATTTTTATGTCATTTGTGCTGCTATAACAATATATCCAACACTGGGTAATTTGTAGGAACAGAAATTTACCCCTTATAGTTCTGGAGGCTGGAAAGTTCAAGATCAAGGTGCCAACAGGTCAATGTCTGGTGAAAGCTGCTTTTGGCTTCCAAGATGACACCTTACTGCTGCATTCAAAGGGGACAACACAGTGTCCTCACATAGTGGAAGAGTCAGAAGGGCCAAAAGGGTCTAACTAGTTCCCTCCAGCCCTTTACTAATTCCAGCTGTGAGAGCAGCACCCTCACAACCTACTAAAGCACCCATCTCTCAATATGATTGCACTGGAGATTAAGTTTCAACATGAATTTCTGAGGAGACACAAACATTCAAACCCCAGCACTGAGTGAACCCAATATAATCACAAGAGTTCTTATAAGAAAAAGGTAGGCAGGTCAGAGTCAGAAAAGGTGATGTGACAACAGAAGCAGAATTTACAGTAATATATCACTGAGCCTAGGAATGCTGGCAACCTCTCAAAACTGGAAAGGGCAACAAGATGAGTTCTCCTTTAGAACCTCCAGAAGGAACACGGTCCTGCAGACATTTATCTTAGATTCTGACTTTCAGAACTAAAAGGAAAAAAATAAGAGTTGTTTTAAGCTACTCATTTTGTGCTAATTTGTTACAACAGCAATAGGAGAGTAGTCCAGCCATGTACTAATAATACATTTAAAAAACGGATTGGTCATGAAAAAAGTTCAGAGAAATAGGATATACATAGCAACGCCAAGGTGAAGATGCTAATGCAGGACACAAACAGACACAAACAAGGGCAGCATGTTCCAGGGAAATCTCCAAGGTCTTTGGAGAACCCACGAGTGACTGAAAAGTCTCTGCTCCCTGCTAGCTCATCCACGTTTAGCCAAAGGAAAGTAAAACAATCCATTGTTTCTGAAGGATCCATTGTTTTCTTTCCATCTTTTTCTCTTTCTCTCACATAAATCTAATTTTTTTTCAAATAAACAAGTTATTGGTTCCCTTATAGAGTGCTAACAAGTAAGTACATGCTGTTGAGTTATATTTTGTTAAACTTTGATAAATTTCAAAATGATTTAAAACAAAAAATATATTTTTAAATGGTTGTGAAGAAAAGCCAATGAAAGTGTCTTGGTAAAGGTAACATTCAGCTAGGGAAAATTAGAATGAATAACTTAAGGCAAAAAGAAATAATCAACAGTCTTTTTTCTTGATTCCCAACTGGGACAAATCTTGGCTAACTGGAACAAAAAAGCAATCTTATTAGTAAAATAAAATACTAACCATTGAACATATTAATTAGATCTTTGATAAGCACTAAATATGCATGCATAATGATTAAAAGTTTTCAAAGAATTATAAATGCATTGTGTTCTATTAACAAAATGAATAATTCTTTATTCTCTAAGGACACTCAGTGTATGGATCTAATAATTTTTGAAGATAAATCTTTGGATATTTGTGTTGCCATAGAAATTCATAACATCATCACCTAAACCAATCACTCCAATGTTGATATCTTAATTCTACTTGAGTTTTTAATAGAAGAATATGACTTTAAACACATTTTTCACATATCCAGTTTTTACCCCAACAAAGACAGTTTCTCTTCTTTTCTACTTTTCAACAGAAACTGAGGCACAGAAATGTTAGTTTGCCCAAGTCACACAACCTGTTAATAGTAAAAATCAAGATTCCTGTCTCCTAATCCTGGACTCTTTGCATACCACCATAGTCAAAAACTGTGCAAGTTAGAACATTGTGAAGAATGCCAAACATTGTCAAACTGTACACCCAATAAGAATTCAGGTCCTTGGGAATCCAGGTCTGAAAGCTTCTCAGATTAGTACTGTTCAGCTAGTCTGTCCTTAAATACTATGACTAATTCACTATACTTTGGAGAAGTGAGACATATCCCCACTTCCACAAAGAACAAATACGTATTTTTTGTACAGTTGTACATATATAAAATACAGACACATATCAATATACTTTTTTGACTTCCTACACAAACAAAAATAATCCTTTGTTGAAACCAGTATAGACGAGGGTCTGAGCTCTACATAAGAAAGCCAAGGGAAGTTTCTTCTTTTCTTTCTTATTTTAAGACAAATGGAGTATAACTAGCAAAGCCAAGATGAAGATATGACTGTAGGACATGAACAGACACAACACTCTCCCACAGCTGACACCAGCATGTATGCAGTTAACATCTTTTCTCACTTTGTGTATTTACAAGTCCACTCTCTTTACTTCCTACCAAAAAATGTCCAAGAACTTTTTTCCAGGTTGTTTATTTTAACTTAGTTGAATTTAAACAAAGGTTAATCAGTCTCGATTGTTTAAAACTGGGTCACAGATGGTTTCCCTTTAAATTAAAATGCTTCAAGGCTGTTGATGTGAGAATAAAGAAAGGTCACACTCATCCTTAGCTTCTGAGAATAAACAAGATACATGAGAAAATTTGGGGCTAATTAATTTATAGAAAATTATGTATTAAGATAAGATTGGTAATAGTGACTCTTTCCTACATTTCTTTTTTTTTTTTTTCTTCCTCAAATTATTGTATAGCCACAGAACTCCAAGTAAAATGCTGCCAAGCTAGAATATGGTGAAATGCTGCCAGGAATAGGTACTACAACACCTTCATGTGCTCAGGCTGTGTCCCATGGCCCATGGGGAGAAGATGGAGGCTTCCAGAGCAAATGGTGTGAACCTGCTTGGAGGTTAATAGTCTACAGATTAACCGAGGGCTTCATAGAGGTTTTACTTGAATGTGCAATATCAATCTAGTGTATAGTCTTCAAGTCAGTAATCACACACCATGGGATCACCTTTAAACCTAGAGCAACCTGCTATACTATTGGGATGCTCTCCCACTTCTAAGATGTAGAGATAGACACTAAATTTGAATTAACACGGTGCTACTAATTCAAGACTCTATAAATGCAGTCCCCGCACACATTTTTCTTATATCTCCCAAGACCAAGCATAACCAAAAAAAAAATGGAATGATTGTATAGATTTTGATTAGCTGTGATGTTGTATATATTGCAAATAATTAGGAGAAAATTCAACATTTTTTCTTAAGGTCACAGAAGACTAATATAATATAATAAGGACCATGTGTACACTCATATCCATTACTCTCAGAGTGCACACTGATATTTAAAGACAGCAAGGGCTCTGTTCTCACAGTAAACATCCTCTATTCTAAAATTTTGGCTCCTACTCTGCATCTGGGCACGACACTGTGTTAAGTACTGAAGACAGAAGGAATGAGGGCGATAGAGGGTCTTCTGCGATCCATTTAGGCTACACAGCTAAATCAACAGCCATGTATAATACAACTAGTAGAATAAGTAGTATATAAAGAAATTGATCCTAGGAGGAAGGTGTAAACAGGAGAAATACGGGAGACACCAGTGGCAGTGGGGTTTGGGGGATACTAACCTTTGTACAAGGCTATAATGATTCAAGACCTATAAATCTCCCTACAAGATATCTATTTAAAGGAACAGTTAGATCATAGGCCAAAATAACCAAGAGTGTAACTACAGCTGGGGAGGGGCTCAAGGGATGAGCCAGATGCCACCATTCACACAAACATACGTTTTTCCACATTATTTTTAAGTTAAAAAGAAAAACACCTTAACACTTAGAAACATAATTGTGTTTTCAGATCATCCACTTACTTTGTGAAACAATAGCCACATGTCTTTCTTTTGCAACAGTGTAAAACATAAGTTGTAGGAAGATCCACCATTGGTCTAAGAAATATGGGTCTCCTCCACCCCAAGCCCACCAATAACTTTAAACATACTCCATGTGTCCCCGACTATTCTCATGACCAGGCTTAGCATTAAAAGTCTCTAAAAACTGACCACATAACAGGCAAGCAACACTTGGATTATGGCAAGAGAAGGTCACAGGACAGTGAGAATTTCTTTTGAAGAACATCAATCGAGGAACTGAGGTTAGAAAAGACATGAGCTTCAGGCAGTACTGGCTTGTCTCTTAATTAATAGTCAGTCTAGTGGGAGACTTACTGCTTTGGGGATAACTTTTTTTAGAATAGAGTGGATACTAGCACTAAACTTCCTTTCTAGCTCATTCTTCCAGTAGAAAATTAATCTTTTATACTTAAAGATTCTTTACTATGCCACAGTAATCACCAAGTTTTCTTTTTTATTTTTTCTCTAAAAGTTATTTTTTAAATTTTTTTAATTTCTGAAAAGGCAAAGTTTTGCTATGTTGCCTAGGCTAGTCTCAAACTCCTGGGCTCAAGTGATTCCCCCACTGCGGTCTCCCAAAGTGCTGGGATTACAGGCATGAGCCCCTGCACCTGGTCACTCTAAAAGCCAGTTTTAAGTAATGCTTACCATCATCATCACTGAAGGTCTTTTCCACAATGTGTTTATAATCCTAATGTAAAGTCCAAATGCTATGCAGTAGAAATGTGTTGGCTTGGAGGACAGATAGAAGAAAGAGAGATTGAGCATGAAATTAGTGTAAAAATTTTTGGAAGTTCGGTAATCCAAGGGCTCAATCAAGATAGGATATATTTTATGGGGGGGCGGGATGATGCCGTATTTAATTGAGACTATGAAACATCAATTAAAGTAGGGTACTATTAAGGAAAAAATCTAGGAGCAAGAAGAGAAACATCCAAGGAATAAGGACCAGAAGGGAGGCCTCATTATTTTCCTACGTATTCAATGTTTATTCTTCAAGGCTACAATAAGGGCTAAGTAAGGTACACTCCATCCCATATACATCCCCCTGCATGCCGTCTTGCGCAAAGTAGATGCTCAATAAATATTTCTCAAATCTGAATGTGAGGCGCAGAGAGCAGTAGAAAAGTCAAAGCTGGAAGATGTTTGACTGTTATTTAAGCACTAGCTGGATGGGAGGAGTTCCAGATAAATGGAACGATCTATTGTGGCAATAACAATAAATTATCTTGGTTTTTATGACACATAAACTCAAAGCCTTTCTGTGTGAGTCCTCATTTTACAATGCTCAAATTTTCCAAGTTATTCATGCCTGAACACGCCTGTTAATTTAATAACATAAATGGCCAAAACATTTTAAAAAGCAAATTGAATAAAACTTTTAAAAACTAATACAATACAATGTAGCAAGACAACCCCATAAGCAACACATGAGAAGCAGCCTTTCCAGTGCTAAAATCTAAAGTTAAGAGACCTTTGGACAAAACTGACTCTGTCATTAATTAGCTGTGTTACCTTGAAAATACCATTTAAACAAGACCTCAGTACAAGGTATTTCTGGTTATATTTAAAATTTTTTAAGAATGGTTCCACGTAATATATTTACAAATGTCTATTTGTTCCATCATGGCTTGTATTTAGAGGAGGCAATGTGGCACAGAAGAAATAGTGCAAACTTCTGAACCAGAAATAGACTTCAGACTGGTTTCTTAGCCTAAGTCTGATCATTTTTGTGTATTAACTTCATGTGTACTCATTTCATAACATTGTTACAAAATTTAAAATAAATGTATTTTAAAATACATCACATGAGGAATTCTCATTCATTGCTGGTGGGAATGTAAACTGACACAGCCACTTTGGAAGACAATTTGGCAGTTTTTTAAAAACTACACCAACTCTTATATGATCCAGCAATCATGTTCCTTGATATTTACTTAACTGAAAAGATAACATGCCTATCCAATAACCTGCGCATAATTGTTTATAGCAACGTTATTAATAATTGCCAACAGTTGCAAGCAATGAAGAGGCCCTCAGAAGGTAAATAAATAAACTGTGATACATCCAGACAATGGACTATTATTCAGCATTAGAAAGAAATGAGCTATCATGCTACTAAAACACATGGAAGAAAAGTACCAAGGGGGACCCCCAAAACACCAAAATTATTGTTTGGAGGATGAGCCCCTTGTAATACAGTTTCCCCCTGCTAGGTAAGTGTTCTAGGAACCCATCAGCATCAGTGTACCAGCTGTTGTTGTGAGAGGCAGCATTTGGCTTCGGTGAATTTTTTGTTTTTTGGAAATTCTTTCAATGCATTTGCCCACTTCATGATGGGTAATTTATGAGTGCACCTGCATATACCACACTGAGTGTTCAGCAGTTTTTGACCGAAAATGGCATGACCCCTGTGCCCCACCCTCCCTCTGAGCAACTTTTTTTTGTTTTTCTGGATGAAAAAAATCCTCAAAGGGAAGCGTTTTGCCAATGTGAAAGAGGTGAAATAAAAAACAGCAGAAATTCTAAAAGGCATCAAAATAAACAAGTTCAAAAACTGTTTTAAGCAGTGAAAAGAGCGTCTTAATAGGTGTATTGCATCAAATGAAAAGTACTTTGAAGGTGACTGAAGCTAAACATGTAAGAATAAATACACATTTTTTCATAAATAAATTCTGAGTTTTTGGGGTCCCCCCTACACATAAATTCCCACTAAGTGAAATAAGCCAAACTGAAAAGGCTTATTACCACATAATAATTTCGACTCCATGACATTCTGAAAAACGTCATAGGGAGACAATGAAAAGATCAGTGGTTGCCAGGGATTGCGAGGAGGAAGTGATGCCAGAGGGCTTAGAAGAGTCTCCTCAAGCAAGGGAACCCTCAACCCAGTACCCAGGTTTTGACACCATCTAGAGAAAGAATTCAAGGACAAGTCAGAGTGAAGCAAAAGCAAAGGAAGTTTATTGTAAAGCAAAAGTACACACTCGAGAGAGAGGGAGTACAAAAAACAAGTAGTCTGAGAACCAAATAAAAAACACAACTCCATTCACAATAGCCAGTTGATACCTAACCAAAGAAGTGAAAGATCACTACGACGAGAACTATAAAACACTGCTCAAAGAAATCAAGGACATTACAAACAAAAGAAAAACATTCCATGTGCATGGATTAGAAGAATCAATATTGTCAAGATGTCCATTCTACCCAAGGCAATCTACAGCTTCAGTGCAATCCCTATCAAATTGCCAGTTTCATTTTTCACAGACCTAGAAAAGATAATATATAATAAAAATTCGTATGGAACCAAAAAGGGTACAAATACTAAAGCAATACTCACCAAAAGGAACAAAGCTGGAGGCATCACTTCCAGACTTTAAACTTTATTACAAGGCTACAGTCACCAAGACATTATAGTATTGGCACAGGAATAGGTACATAGATCAACGGAAAAGGACAGAGATTCCAGAAATAAAAGCATGGTCTTTCAACCAATTTATCTTCAACAAAGTCATCAATAACAAATGTTGGAAAAAAGAAACCATATTTAGCAAAATGTGCTGGAAAAATTGGCTAGCCGGGCTTGGTGGCTCAGCCTATAATCCCACACCTTAGGAGGCTGAGGTGAGTGGATTGCCTGAGCCTGCGGGTTCGAGACCTGCCTGGGCAACTTGGCGAGACCTCATCTCTACAATAAATCAAAAAATTAGTCAGGCGTGGTAGCGCACGCCTGTAGTTCCAGCTACTTGGAAGGCTGAGGCGGAAGGATCGCTGGAGCCCAGCAGGTCGAGGCTGCGGTGGCCGGGAGCGGCCACTGTACTCTAGTCTGGGCGACGGAGTGAGACTCCAACTCAAAAAAAAAAAAAAAAAAAATTGGCTAGCCCCATGCAGAAGAATGAAACTGGATGCTACCTGTCACCATATATAAAAATTAACTCAAAATGGATCAAGAACTTAAATACAAAACCTCAAACTATAAGAATCTTAGAAGAAAACATAGGGAACACCTTCCTACACATTGGAGTAGGCAATTAATTCGT
>CAUYQG010187388.1:0-39440 GCA_963574415.1 Tarsius wallacei
TGCCAGTTCTTAATTGCATTCTCTTTTGCTTAAGATTATTAGTAAAACTTGAATATTTTGGTTTTTGTTTCTTATAGATGTAAATTTGTAAAATAACTTCTGATTTTAAAATGCAGTTCACAGAATATAAGAAAATGTTTACTGAAATAAATTTGAAATGATTGGAAAAATGTCTGAAGCATAATAAACTTCACAAAATAAGAATATTTATATGTAACATAAAGTATAATAATTTGTATCATATAAGCTGCACATTATGTTCAAATTTAAGAGTTTACTTTTCAAAAGCTCAAAACTTTTTAGTAATACAAAGATACTTCTGAATTTTGGCGTATAGGTCATATACTTATTTAAATGGGAGTTTCAACTTAATGTAGCACCTTTATGTTCTGATTAATGAAACACTGATTTTTATTAAAAAAAACAAAAAAAAAAAACTCAAAAAAACCCAACAAAAAACAACTTTGTCTAGTTTAAAAGTTACTTTAAAATGGTTTCAAATTAATGGGATAAAAAGATAGTTTTATCTATCATATTTAGTTTTAAATATGAGAAGTTGAAAGAATAAAAATTTTAAATTAACTTTGTTATTGATCATAATATAAAAAGTAAAATGTGGTTTTCTTTTTTAAACAAAAATTTCATGTAGTTTTTTTTTTTTTTTGAATCTGGGGTTCGCTCTGTTGCCCATGTGGATTGCAGTGGCATGATCATGGCTCACCATGACCTCAACCTCCTAGGTTTAGGCGATCTTTCTGCTTCAGCCTCCCAAGTAGCTGGGACTACATCATGTAGCATTAAAAAGAGACAATAAAATATTTTTGCATACTTTTTGAGGAAACTGCAAAAAAAAAAAAAAAAAAAAAAAGAGAGAGAAGTAGTGACAGATTCCGCCTTGTGCTATCTTTATTAGGTCTTTTGATTGTTTGGAAAACTGAGTGTCTACTAAAGAGCAAAGGTTTTTCCTTTTTTTTTTTTGAGTTGGAGTCTCACTCTGTTGCCCAGACTGGAGTGCAGTGGCCGCTGCCAGCCACTGCAGCCTCGACCTGCTGGGCTCTGGCGATCCTTCTGCCTCAGCCTTCCGACTAGCTGGAACTACAGGCATGCGCTACCACGCCTGGGTAATTTTTTGATTTATTGTAGAGATGCGGTCTCGCCAAGTTGCCCAGGCAGTTCTTGAACCGCGGGCTCAGGCAATCCACTCACCTCAGCCTCCCAAAGCGCGGGATTACAGGCTGAGCCACTGAGCCCGGCTGGTTTTTCCTTTTTAAACTCTTTGAATTATCACTTTGGCTAAATAAAGGACTATTATTTTACATTACCTGTGATATTATTTTGATTAGATGTTTTAAACCTTTGACATATTTGACAGGTTTCCAAAAATCCCAAATTCAAAATTAAGTCTTCTTTTTTTTTTTTTTTTTTTTGAGTTGGAGTCTCACTCCGTCGCCCAGACCAGAGTGCAGTGGAGTGGCCGCTCCCGGCCACTGCAGCCTCGACCTGCTGGTCTCCGGTGATCCTTCCGCTTCAGCCATCCCAAGTAGCTGGAACTACAGGTGCGTGCTACCACGCCCGGCTAATTTTTTTGATTTATTGTAGAGATGAGGTCTGGCCAAGTTGCCCAGGCGGGTCTCAAACCCGTGGGCTCTGGCAATTCACTCACTTCAGCCTCCCAAGGCGCGGGATTACAGGGTGAGCCACCGAGCCTGGCCTTTTAAAAAAAAAAAAAATCTCAAACTAACTTTGGGATGCTACAGCAGGGGCCTTTCAGCATCCAAAAGAGAGGTAATAAACAAGTGTATTTGATATGTTAAATTACATGGGGAGCACTCTCAAATAAGAAATGATGTTTAAACTTCTGCAAGTTATATTTTTATGAATATGTTATTAATATGTTTCAAAATTATGTGAGATTCCTAAAATTCTAGTATGCCTGTGTGTATCTTATGAATCATAATTATGGTTATTATGTTAAATTACTGTAGGCCACAGATATAACCAAATTTCCTTGTCAATTGTGTCTTTAACTATGACCATTTAAAGTCACTTCTATAATTAATTAATTCTGGTGCAGTTTCCAAAAACTCTCCACAAGCAAGTAAAATCCTAGAGTATTATGTCTTCAAGCAGGTTTATGGAAAGGATAACACCTCTTTTTTTTCCCCCTGATATCATTTGGACTGGGTAAGAATTCCCAGAACTCCAGTAAAGAGACTGGTTGTTTTATAAAAATGCTAACCCAAGCAAGACAATAATTAATTGAAAACCAAGAAAACACTTTGCCAGATTTTCATGCTAAATCAGCCAGAACAGAAATTGTTTAGATATACAATCTGAATGAACTCTATGGTCTAAGTCAAATGATCTATGATAACTCATCTAATAAACAGTGCTTTAGACATGAATGGGGGAAACAAAATTGGTATTTAAGAGACTATAAATCCAATAGTAAGCATGGCTCCATAGAGAGCCTGGATGGCTGCCTGGTCTTTCCGGAGTTCTTAAAGCTTTCATTATTTAAAGCTTTGCACTTCATGACTCATCATGAAAGAGATAAAATGATCCAAATAGAGAATATATAACTCTCTCAAAATTGAGAAGTTGACTAGAAGGGGACTCAAGCTGCTTCCTTACATATTTTAAGTTCGGCCTAATGATTTCTTTGTAAATAGTGAGCTGTAACCTAACGGGATGTATCAACAGATTGTAACCTATTCTTGTACCAATCACTGTGTTTTGGTTGATCAAAGGTGGCCAACTGTTCAAACTATGTTCAAACAAGGCAAACTCCAAGCTGTATTCAACCCAGCTGTTTCCGTACCTCAGTTTTGTATTGTGTATGTAACTTTCCTTTTCTGTCCACAAATTATTATTATTATTATTGTTATTATTATTTTTGAGTTGGAGTCTCACTCTGGTCCCCAGGCTGGAGTGCAGTGGCATGCTCACAGCCACTGCAGCCTCGACCTGCTGAGCTCAGGTGATCCTTCCATTTCAGCCTTCCAAGAAGCTGGAACCACAGGTGTGTGCCACCATGTCTGGCTTTTTTGTGATTTACTGTAGAAGTGAGGTTTCATCAAGTTGCCCAGGCTGATCTCGAACCCCTGGACTCAGGCAATCCTCTTGCCTCTGCCTCCCAAAGTGCTGGGATTACAGGCGTGAGCCACTGCACCCGGTCCACAAATTATTTCTAACCACACAGCAGTATGGTGCCATTCTATTCTGGGTTAGGAGGGGGTTGCCTGATTTGCGAATCATTCTTTGCTCAGTTAAGCTGTTAAATTTAATTTATCTAACGTTTTTCTTTTAACACAGCTAAGCAGACTGAATATAATGAAGCAAGAACTGACTCAAGTCTCAGATAAGGAACAGGAAAAGATGAAGACAGAGGTTCATTCCGCTTTAGAGACTCATAGGTGCTATTCCTGATAGTCTTGCCTGGATTTGGTACACAATATGAGGTTACAAGCACCCACAGTACTCATCTTTGCATTTTTAATCCCAAGTGGGGAGTGCCTGGCACAGCAAATCTCTCAAAAGTTTATTTCTTTTCTTCTTTGCACTTTAAAGCAACTTTCATCTAACTTTTGACTTGAACTTGTACTTTGCCCAGGAAAGACTGTAGTGAAATATAAATGGATAAAAGAATATAGCTTTGGTAAGGTAAAAATGGATTTATAATCCTTGTTCTGTGGATCTGTTGCTTGCACACGGAATAGTACTACCTATGAAGATGCATCTGCTGGCTAGCTAGCTAATTACAGCAGGTCCTTGAATAACATTGTTTCATTCAATCTGATGAGGAAAAAAATGTCAATTGCTGGCCAGGACCACTGTCTGTGGGGTTTGTATGTTCTTCCCACCTCTGTGTGGGTATTTTCAAAGTACCCAAAGATGTGCACTTCAGGTGAATTGGTGTATCTACTCATGGTCCCAGCATGAGTGAATGTGGGTGTGTGTGAGTGTGAGTGAACTTTGTGATGGAATGGTGTTCTAATGGTGGGTGCCCACCTGGTGCCCTGAGCGGCCGGGATAGGCTTGGCAATCCATGACCCTGAACTGGAATAAGTGGGTTGGAAAATGAACGAATGGATGCAAATAGTTGTAAAACAAAAAATCCATAAAATATATAGTAATCAGAAATGTGGGGCAGTAAACGATGTGGTCCAAAAGTGCCCACCAAGACACGAGATTGGTTCTTACTTGTTTTTGAACTGTGTGGTGGGAGGAGCTCCTGATAATTTTCACTTTGCAAACATTTATTCCTTGATTTAATCCACCACTATGACCACCATCACTCACTGATACGCCAAGAATTGGGTCAATTATTCTCATTTTCACTAATTTTTCTTAAATATATTTATAGCTTACATTTATCTCAATGTTTAATATTATAAAGTTTGTTTTTGAGTGTTTCACTGTTTACTCAGGCTGAAGTGCAGTGGCACGATCACAGCCACTGCAGCCTCAACTTACTGGGCTCAGGTGATCCTTCTGCCTCAGCCTTCCAAGTAGCTGTTTGGTTTTTATTTAGAAGTTTGGTGATGTTTTTGTGACCAGGAATATACTGTAGGAATTTAAGTCTTGCTTATATCAATTAGCCTATGGTAAAACTGGTTTTCATTTTACTTTAAAGTTGCAGTTTCCAAGAACCTTAATACAGTCTTACCCAAGAGAAGGAGCAGGCCAAGCACAAGCACAGGCCACAATTTAGGAGCTGCAGGCATCTTTTTTTTTTTGAGACAAGGTCATGTTCTGTTGCCCAGGCAGTGGCATGATCTTGGCTCACTGTAACCTTGACCTCTTGGCTCAAGCAATGCTCCTGCCTCGGCCTCCCAAAGCGCTGGGATGACAGTCACTTTGGCTGGCCTCATTATCTTTCAAATAGTCTAAATTTGCTCTGTCTCTCTCTGGTCCTTGAACTTGCTGATCCTCTAACCCAGGACGTGCTTCCCTCAATTTTCATACAGCTGCCTCTTTCTCACTTTTTCTTTTGAGCACTTACTACTACCTGAAATTAAGCTCCATTGTTTATTATCTGTCTCCCTCCACTAGAGTAACAGTTCCAAGAAAACAGAATCACTGTTGGTCACATTCACTACCGTTATCTCCAGTGCTGAGAACAGTGCCTGGTACAGAGTGTGTGCAGAACAAGCATTTACAAAATGAGTATTTATTATTGTAATTGTGCTATGGTATACAAGCCAAAATGCTAGGTATGTGATTGTTTCTCCTGTCCTAGAAGTATGCCAAATGTATCTTATTTCCCAGTACCAAGGACTTCCTCAATAAATTGTTTTGTCAAGTGGAGACAAATGGCACTTAGGAAAGGGGATCCAGGAACATGGAAGTAACTGCAGAAGCCATTGTCTTGCTTTGCTCTGGTTCTGTCTGCTCTAATCTTCTGGTGTATCACTCTAGGTGCCTTTGTATCCCATGATCAGCCATTTGGATGGGGTGATAAGAAGATACCTCTAATCCCCCTTCTTCCTCCATTCAAATTAAGGAACATGTTGGTCTTCTGGTAAAAGCCAGGGACTGATACGTGTGGACGGTGTCAGCAAGGTAAATAGGTGAGGCAGAAAATCTAAGGAGCAAGACTCCATTCCTCGGTGCACTTAACTCAGGAACCTCTTCCTGACTTTTGAAAGTGAAAAAACAGTGGCCTTTTGTAACTTTGATTAATTTGCATTATCAATGAATATGATGTTTTATACTCCATTGAAATATGAAATATTTACTTACTGCTTAACTTACTTGCCATTATCAGGATCATGACAGGAAACAAAAGGCACACTTCAATTAAGTAATTTGAAGAGAAGTTTAATCATTAATTTATGCATAATGGTGTGGACAAGGTGCAAGAAAACTATGATGGTTCTCATAAGAACCAAGGGGGTGCCTGAGCCTGCGGGTTCGAGACCTGCCTGGACAACTTGGCAAGACCTCATCTCTACAATAAATAAAAAACCAGCCGGGCGTGGTAGCGCACGCCTGTAGTTCCAGCTACTTGGAAGGCTGAGGCAGAAGGATCGCCGGAGCACAGCAGGTTGAGGCTGCGGTGGCCGGGAGTGGCCACTGCACTCCAGTCTGGGCGACAGAGTGAGACTCCAACTCAAAAAAAAAAAAAAAAAAAAAAAAAAAAACCAAGGGGGAAGCAGTGGTTGCCAGGACTTGGAACAGGAGGGTTGTATAGACTAGATAATATGGTTTTCAGTTGAGAACCACTGCCAGCCTTAGCTAAGAGGGAGTTGTGGGAATAAGCACCGCCAATTTCAATCTCCTTCCTCTCTCCCATGTCCTACTGCTGCTCCCTAATGGCTGATCCCAGTCAGGTCCTGGCCTGAACCCAAATCAGAGGTAAGGAAGTATGAGGATGGAGTTAAGAGTTAGTTTCCTGAGGCTTAGACAGGCAGAGAATGGAGAGGGAAGGGAAGGGCAAATGGAAGGTATCACACACATTTAGGCAATGTAAAACCACTGAACATCAGAAGACTCTTCTGTGTCTTTGGACATGCAGATTTATCTGACTTGTTTCATAACCTATAAAATGCTGAATAACTCTTTGCCTCGTATGGTTATTAAAGACATACATGGAGTATCAGGTGCTATGATTGCTAATTCTCCAGGTTGAGTAGCACACACTTTTTGTTTTTCACATTTTGGCAGGTTGGCTGCTTGGGCTGGGTTCTGTCTCAAGCTGTAGGTAGCTGAGGCTAACAGGCAGCTCTGGTTCCCCTTCCCCTTATCTCCTTGGACCATCACGCTGTATTATACATACATGGTGTATATAATACACCCTGAGGTATATTATTCTCATGGTAATGGCAGGGACGCATGAGAGTAAGCCCAGCTGTGCAAGTGTTTCTTAAGCCTTTAGTTGTATTAGCTCTAGTAACAAATTGTCACAAACTTGGTGGCTTAAAAAAAATAAGTTTATTATCTCATGGTTCTGGAGATCAGAAGTCCAAAATGGGACTCACTAGGTCAAATTAAGGTGTCAGCAGAACCGCATTCCCTCCAGAATCTCTAGGGGAAAACTCATTTCCTTGTATTGTGGCTCCTCCCATCTTCAAAGCCAACAAACAGTACAGCATCTCCAATCTGCCTTTGCTTCTATTTTTTATACCAACTTGATTATATATTTGATGCTCCAGCCTATTTATAATGACCCTTGTGATTATACCTGGCCCACCCAGATAACCCAGGATAATCTCATCTCCAGACCTTTTTACATAGGCCAAGTTCTTTTAACCATGGAAGGTTACATATTTACAGGTTCTGGGAATTAGAACATGGACCTTTTTGGGGGGGTTGGGGAAGGGAGGAAATAATTCAACCTACCAAATATGTTATGCCTGCTAAAATTCCACTGACCAAAATCAATGGGTGGGAAATACTCTCTTCGTGAAGGCAGAAAGAGATAGTAAATATTTCTGACAGTAACCTACCAGACACACACACCTTGTAAAGTTTTTAAGTATTTACTGTATATGATTTTGGACTATGGTGACTCAGGGTGCTATACTCTGAGGGCTTCCTAAAAACACCCATGAGCATTGATCATCTTACTACAATCATAGCCACACTGTCGTCTGGGCTTGAGTTCCTGCTGGGTTGTCAGGCAAAGTCATCTATGGCAAAAGTAGATAAACGCTATAATTTAAGGTCTTGTTTACTCATTCCAGAGTCATAGTGAAAGTTCTGAGTTTTCCTTCTTTCTCTACTTGTTATCTAGAGCAATATGACACATTATCTGCTTTAAACCCTCTGAAGATACAGAAAAGATTCTCCAGGGTCTTATAGAAATCATTTCCTTTGAATCTACTCACCTCTTTGCTAGAAATGGCCCAGAATTCAGCTGAGGAAGCATCAATTAGGGCAGGGAGGCCATGTACTGCTCTGCGTTGGTCAGGTTAGAGCAAACCTGGAGTGCTTTATCTACTGGTGGGCCCTTCTCCATAAAAGGGGCACACACAAATTAGAGAATTCAAAACCACTGCACTGACTGAGACAGAGCTGAAGGGTATTTTTAGCTTGGAGAAGAGATGACCTTCAGATGACCAGAAAGCCTCATAACTTGTGTGGCTAGAGGGAGAAGCAGGTAGTGGTTTCCTAGTTCTGCCCTTCTGAAAGTGCCTATGATCAAACAAGTAGCAATGAGCACTTCAAGGGCCCAGACTGTGGTTGCTGAATACCATTTCCAACTAAACATAACCAGGGCTTTCTGGAGAACTGGCTGATTTCAGATCTGGGACTGGAAATGTTTAAGATAAGCCTGGAAACCTTACCATACCAGAAAGCAAGAAAACTGACAAGGTTAGGATTGTTTTAAAAGAACTCAGGAAGCAAGTTGAGTTCTGCTGACTGAAGACGGAATGAGGTAATATTAAGAACCGCAATGAACTGAAACAGATGTTTAAAGCCATGAGTTCATGGTTTAATGAATCTAGGCAAATATAATCAATGGCTGCCATCATGACAAAAAAAGACATCCAAGTAGTCTTAGGGAAAAAAAATTGAAATTTGATAAAGCTACTAATGTAGTTGGTGTTAAATTTTAGCATGCACCAGAACCACCTGAGAGTTTTTAAAACACCTATAGCTGAGCTCCACCCAGAAGTTCTGATTCAGTGAGTCTGGAGTGAAGCCTGTGAAGGTGTATTCCTAATATCTAACATTCCAGGTGATGCTGATGCTGCTGGCCTGGGTACCACACTTTGAAAACCGTTTCTCTAGGTCTATTAATTTACAGGAAATGCAGGATACAGAACACACTTATTGGCATCATGAGATTGCAATTAGCGAAATCAAGACTGGGAATCTCTGCAATACGGGAACTTGATTTCTCCAACATATATATCGCAAGGAGAAAAAGGGGGGCGGGGGCTCTATAGGTTTTTAAAATTTAGATACCCTTTAGAGGTATATACTGAATCTACAGATGAAATGTCTAGAACTTCCTTCAAGATTATTTGAGGGAAGAAGTGGACAGGAGTATATTGTTAAAGCTATATGAGCACAAGGACAGTGTTTGAGAATTTTCTGTTAAAATAATGTCACGTAGAATCATGATATAAAGTCAGACTGAGGAAAATACAAAATATTCTTTACTCTTTAAAAACGACAAAATTAAGAAAAAGGTTGAAGACACACTCGAGGAAGAGACTGAAGAGTCATAACAACAAAATGTAACAAATGATCCTGAACCAGGAGAAAAAATATAAAAGGACATTCTGGGACAACCAGTGAAATTTAAATACGAACTGAGTACTACACAACAGTATTATGTTAATGCCAACTTCCTGATTTTGATAATACTATAGTTATATATAAGATAACATCCCTGCTCCTAGAAAATACACATTTTCAGGGTTAAAAGAGCACAATTCTGCAATTTACTTTCAGATGGTTCTGAAAAACATATAGATTAAAAAATGAAACAAAATATAATTGGTGATTAACAATTCTAGTTCTTTGTACTGGTTTGCCGATGCAACTCTTCCCCAAGTATAAAATCCTATCAAAACAATTACAAAGAAAATTCTACTTTTTGAGCTTTTAAGAGATGGGGTCTCGCTCTATTGCTTAGGCTGGAGTAGTGGCACAATCAGAGCTCACTGCTGCTTCCAACCTCTGGACTCAAGCAATTCTCCTGCCGCAGCCTGCTGAGTAGCTAAGATACAGGACTGTACCACTACGCCTGGCTAATTTTAAAATTATTTGTAGAGTGTTTCGCTATGTTGGCCAGGTTGGTCTTGAACTCCTAGCCTTAAGCAATCCTGCCTCAGCTTCCCAAAGTGCTGGGATTTAGGTATGTGCCACCACACCCAGTCCTTCTGTAATTTTAGAAAGCTTCTTAGTAAGAGAAATTATCTGAAGCAGGCATTGAATTTTAATGCTTTTGGGCTGTTGGGAATTGAGCCAGGATTTAAATCCTGCCTCTGCTTGGAAAGTTTCAGGTATACCATACTGACTCTTAGAAATAATCTCTGAAACAGGTGTAAATATATGGACAAAAAAAAGAAAAAAAAATATATATGATATAAGCTGTGAACATAAACTACAAATAGGGCTTCCTAATGTAAGCTTCTGTATCACTTTTCCTTTGTACAATTCAAAGGAGCTATGTTAATTTTTCTAGATTTGCATTAATCTCCAGAAGGATGCATGAAAAATCAGTAATCTTGGCTTCCTACACAGGTTAATCAAAGATGAATTTTACTGTATTACCCTTTTCTATCTTCTGATTTTTGAGTCATGAATCCTGTCTATTCAAGAGAAGTGAAAAAAGTTTATCACTATTATTGAGTGCTGTACTGGGACCATCTGTGAGATTGCTGGAAGATAGCCATGCATATTAAACAAGCTATTTAGGATCTAGAAAACCAATTACACAATTCCACTAACTCACTCTTCTAGTAAGTGGATGCATACATGTCAGGATACAAACATACATCTTATTCAAGATGTGGTCACTGAAAGATGAAATCAGATTAGTGTTTAGATTGATAATTACACTACACTAGGTTCTAAATTGTAAGCACTCGAAAAGTTTCCTTGTATAATACTGAACGCTGTAAGTAATTTTTCAATTCTTGTTGATATATAAACCAAGATTTTTTTAACCAAAAGATTAATAGAACTGGTTTTGAAAAAAATGCACTTATGCAATAATTTAACAGCATACTTGTCACCCATTTAAAGCATATCTCTCTTAGTAAAAACAAGTTGCAGAATACTATTCATGGTATGAACATATCATTGTTGAAAATAAAGGACATTTGCATGTGACCACAGAAGTCTGAGCAGATGCAGATACCGTTAACAGTGGCTGCCTTATTTCCTGATGTCATTCACTTGCTGAAAAAGATAAACAACAAAAAAGAAACAGTGGCTGCCTTAGTAAGTGGACTCTGAGGGATATGTCAAGCACATATTTTTGTAAATAAAATTAAATCAGAACTTTAAAAAAAAAAAAAGGAACTTTCCACTCTAGGGTCTACCATCACAGGGCTGAAATTCGGTGCAGCCATAGTTGGAAAACACTGCTCCCTGAAATCTAGGTAAATAAATGTGATGGTTTCTAAGTATCAATTGCCAAAGCTAAAAATGCCTCAAGTCCAAATTAAGAAAATTACATTAAGGACTTAGGGAAAGATGACTAAAGTTTCCTAGTTTACATGGAAAACTGCTGCTGGAAAATGTTTGAACCACTACAAGACATAAATGGGTAAATACCATGTGAATATAAAGCAAATTAATGAAAAAGATTTACTATATTTAATCCTTCATATTAGCAACTAGTGTTAATTATGGTACTCTCCTGTAAGTACTTTCCATGTATTAACCCTTTGCACTCGATGTCCCCCTCTGGAACATCATAAATCTAGCAAACCACTCAGATGTCCCCTCTTGGTGATTATACAGGACAAACCTATGCTAGCACGAATTTCTCAAAAAGGTTGTTTCCTTGAAGTTTTCCATTCAGATTGTCCAAAAAACCAAAGGGATGGAATATATACTGAGGTATGATCAACCAGTTGAGAAGTGGTTTTCAGGAATCACGAGTTCATCCTTCCACATCTTCTTCAGACTGGACGATAAATTATATATTTAGCAAGGAAGAAAATAAGACTGCACTGTCTGTTCAAATAGAAAAACAGTAGAGGAAGACATCAAATTACTGTTGTGCAACATATACCAATGAACCTGCAATGCATGTCATCAACTGCTCCATGTTACCACACATCAGAAAAATATAAAATTTTGATTTTTTTGGTCATGAGTTCTTCAACGTCCAAAATTATCAGCAAATTATCACTACAATAACTGACTCCAATGCTATACTACTAAATATGAAGTGATTCATTTTTCACTATTTCATGAAAAAGTACTGTCAAGTTGCTGACAGGTGATCTGCGAGGTGTCTGAGTGCAAAGGGTTAACTTTCTTCACATCCTATGAGTGAGGTTTTTTTCCTATTTCATGTATGACATTGAAGCACAGGGGTTAATAAGTTGCCCAAAATAAACCATATATTACGTTAATCCCAAACTCATGTTTCTGAGAAACTGAAAACAAGATCCTGTTCTCATACTCAAGACAAATGGTTTGCCAATGATAACTCCAATTCAAAAAACCACTTGCCAAGAATGTGGTGCTAAGTGGGAATACACAACAAATTCAAAGGAAGCCTTTCCCTCAGGAAGTTATTTTATTGAGATAAAGTATAAAGTAGATTAACAAACTGGGAGAAAGAAGATACCAAGATGAAAGGTGGTAACACAGGAGTGGGAATGTGAAAGCCAAAGTAGGCAGGATTCAAAATGGCCATAAGGGCACTGTGGTGTCAGTGAGCACTATCAATTCAAGGAATGGAAATGACAGTCCTCACTTTTTTGCTCTGTTATCAGCTTAGTACTCCACTCTACCTAGCCACTGACAAATGTGTAGTATGTCGTCAACTCAGATTCTATTCATAAGGAACTAAGCATTTTATCAGTCAACTGTTAAGTGGGCCAGTTACAATGGTTTGGTGCATCCAGTGACTTGGGACTACAAGCATGGAACAGGACTAAGTTTTTAATAAATTGGTCTTTACTATTACTTGAAAAGTATGGGTGTCAGCATTTACCTATACAATTAACCATTTACTGGGGCAGCTAACAATGTAGTCAAACCTATCTATTACCATGTGATGCCAATTGAAGGACATTATATATTCTTAAAAAGTCAAACATCACATTGCAATATATGCTCCCTCCTTTTAAAAGGCTGTGTTCAAAAAGCTCTTATGTTCTTTCCCTGAAAGTAAGAGAACTTTAGTCAATCTTAAGAGTAGTTGGTCAAGTGTGGTGGCTCATGCCTGTAATCCCAGCACTTTGGGAGGCTTAAGAGGGAGGACTGCTGGAGTCCAGGAGTTCAAGACCAGCCTGGGCCAACACAGCAAGACCCTATCTTAAAAGAAAAATAAAAAATAAAGCCTGGCATGGTGACCCATGACTGTAATCCCAGCTACTTGAAAGGCTGAGGTGAAAAGATCATCCCAGGACAGGACGTTCAGGCTGGGTGAGCTGTGATCATGCCACTGCACTCTAGCCTCCAACAAAAACCCCGTATCACTTTGTTCTTTGAATAGGCAAAATCATGAATTATAATTAGACACCATTTTCTTCCCCTAAATTTGTTTATATTGGAAAATAAACATATTTCCCGTGAATATCAAAATAAAAGTATCAAAGAATATAAGAAAATGGAAGAAATGTCAACCTTTGGGGCACTATATTCCTATGGTTAGGCTTTTAAGATTTTTAACAGGAAGTCTAGGAATTTTTTAAGTGAAGCATTACCAAGTATTCTGTGACTGACACCTAAATATCTGACTTGATTTTTCCACTCATTCCTTTTATTAGGTGTTTCTGGATTATGTGAAACTATATATCAACCCTAGATTATCAGGCTTTCTAGTCAGACTTGTGGCAGTATCAGCAGTGTACCACTATGTGCTACCACAATCCAATCCTTGGTATCTTACATGGTGAGTTCCTAGGAAAGTATTAAAGTTGAGCCAATTAACCTACATCTTTATTTCAGAGTAGGATTATTTTCAAATAAAATTACTTCATCTAAAAGTATCTGAACAAAGGGATAAGATTAACTCACTTCTTGACTGCAATTTCAACCAATGAGGCTTATGGATGTACATACTAGTTGCTAATCTAGTAACTCCTATAAACGCACAGTATTTAAATTTGGTTTCCACAGTATTCACTACACTTTACTTATACTAAAGTACAAAAAGCTTTCAATTTACCCATTTAATTTTCAAACCAGCTACACAAGGTATAAAATTACAAGGAAGACCTAACCAATTATCACATAATCCCACTAACTACAAAGGGAGTGATTGCTGAGTGGAATCTTAATCGGCAACTGACTTTTCCAAGGATCTGTTAAGTACCTGTTAAACATAATGATCTTTCAGCAGAAAATGAAGTATGTGCTTTTCCTCTTTGAATACATTTTTAACCAAAGGCTACTTCCATTTTCCCATGAACGCTAAAGCATACTCTAATAACTCTAATTTTATTGACCACTTTCAGAATATGTGATTACTAACAAGATTGCAAAGTGTTAGGTGTTTATTGAAAAGTTTAAATTTGTTTCAAAAGTTTCAATCTATTTAAAACCTATTAATTTAGTCAAAATTGCGTAACAGATTAGCTACAAAAATACTGTTAATTTTTAACTCAACTTGTTAAAGGGGCAGGTAGAGACTGGCAAATTTGATTAACAGCACAAGATATTATCATCCAAACGGAATAATTTATTGCTGGTCTGAGGCTTGCCTTGTTTTACACTTAAGTCGAATTTACATTGTTTCAACAAATGGCAGATATCAACATTTAAAGGAATAGTGACCTATTCAATAAGGCAGTCATCTTGGTAGCAAACTTTTATTTAAATCTTACATAACTCAAGCTTTATAAAAAGCCAACATAATTGAAAATTGGGTTCTCCCTGTAAAGCCTTAGATATTCAAAGCTTGAAACGGTTAATTTAAAAATAAGCAAACAAATAAAACAAAAACCCCTGCAGCAGATCCTGCTGAAATACTTTAAAAAAAATCTAAATGAGCTTAATCTTTACAAAAGTTATTTTAGCTCAAAAGCTATAAAATCAAAGTTATCTTAATTCTACAAAGAAGGGAGAGGGTCTTTGACTTCATGCCACCTTTTCCTTAGAACCTCATCTTTTTCATCAAATTTGGCCACAAATCAAATTTCTGTGTGCCCCTGTTTTCAGGAGATTCCTCTTGCAGAAGAGGCCAAGTATAAACATGGAAGAGTAACTGCCTAAACAAGTAGGAAAGTGTTCCATAATAGTGTGCAAAGAACAGAGAGTTCTGGGTTAATCTCTGGAACTCGATCTAGACCTTGATCTTGACTTTGAGTGAGATCTAGAACGGGATCTTGAAGCTCTTTTTGGTTGGGGGGACACAGAACGAGCCTTTGAGGGTGGAACAGGTAGGGGTGAATTGGAACGAGACTTGCTCCTTGATCTGGATTTTGATTTTATATCACCTTTTCCATTTTCTTTGGGGGATCGAGACCGAGACCGAGACCTGCTTCGAGATTTCTCATACTCATCCTTAGATCTGCTTCGAGAACGCGAACGAGAGCCCCGATCAGACTTGGGCTTAGATTTACTCTTCGATCTAGATTTCCTGCCTTTTGATCGAGAACGTGATCGACCTTTGCTCCGCGACCTGGATCTGGACAAGAAAAGCCAGATTTTTCTAAATACGCTGTCAAAACACATATGTCCTCCATAAACAAGTACAGTAACCGTCACACAATAAAAGACACAACGCATTATTTACCGGGAGCGACTTTTTGAGATACTTCGAGATCTACTGCGGCTGCTCCTGCGACTCCTACTTCGTGACCTCCTTCTAGATCGAGACCTATTACGAGAGCACAGCAAAACCTTAATCTTAACAAATCTCAAACTGAATATGTTTGTATCAAACATTTAACAAAAAAAGATAAGCCAAACTTAAATTACTCCTTTTTCTGTTGACAAATACTGCTTTTCTCCCAGCGTCCTTCAACAAATTACCTAGATCTGCTTCCAGAATAAGATCGCCTGTGGCTTGTGCGTGGCTTATCTTCAATAAGCCTAATATTTCTGCCATTTATTTCTGTACCATCCAATTTGTCCAAAGCACGCTTCATGTCAGAGTAGGAGCGAAACTCAATTACACCCTCATTTGTACGTTCCTTGTGAGCATCCGCATAGGTTACTTCACCTGCTTGTCGCATAAAGTCCTGAAACAAAAAGTCTGGTCAGACTCAGAAATCTCAAGATATGCACACTATACTTCAGTTCTCAGAAACAAATGTAAAACTAGCATATCTTTAAAGTACTTGAACCTTATATCATAGCACATACCTTTAAATCTTGCCAACTGCAACGACTAGAAAGATTTTCTACAATAAGCCTGTATTCTGTACGAACAGGTGGTCCATATTTGTCTCTGCCAGAGGTTCTCCGACTGCTGTATCCACCTCCACCACCTTTATCACATGAAGGGAACAATTAGCTGCATTGCAATGATTAAAATGCATGATTTTGAAAGTTAGTACAAACATATCAACTTTTATTTACTGGAGTAGGACTTTGCTATTATAATGCTAAACCTTCGATACATTTGTGATTTGCCATAAATTAAATTAAGGGCAAGTCAAATAGACTAAATCCAACTAAACCTCTCCTACAATCTGTTAGAGAGTGACTGCTCCTTTATTCAATTTACCTCGCTAAGTTTTATTTTACAGAACATTGTAAAATATAAAACTTAACTGATTACATGCATTTCTACATTTTACAAAAATGTTTACTAGTTACACTAAGTACTTACATCACAGTGTGAGGTTTTTGGTGGTGGTTTGGCCACAAAACACGCAAGGTAACAGTCACCTAGTTCAGATTAACCAGTTTTGTCTAACCCTTGGAATCCTCACCATCACCCTGCGTCTAATGGCAAAAGGCTGCTGTCGTCATGGCTTCCGGTAAGGTCAGCCAAAGGGTCATAGGGCAAGGGTCACACAATGTATGGAAAAGCCAAGGCCAATCAGGAAAGGCAGTCATCTTAGCCTCAGTGGACACAGCCTCAGCCCCATTGGTCACTTTCAAATTGAAACATCAAGGACTTGTTAAAAAGTTTGAATTCAACATGCAACAATTTCAACATCAAACATTTAACATAACCAAACCCCCCCCCTCCTCCCAATAACATGCCCCAACTAGTTCAAATACAGCATAAAGCTTATTTAGATCTACTTTGTGGTACAATACCACATTACTTTAAAATAACATTTTCTTTGGTCCCATCATTTGAGTACTTTTAAGTCCTATACTGTAAGCCCCACCCCTTCCCCCGCCCCCGGCCCCACCTCCACCCAGCCTGCACCTCAACGACCCGTTTCTAGCTAAAGCACTGACAGGTAAGTAAGGGAGACACAACTACAGCCACCCCTTACTTCCTTCGTGGGAGAACCCATGACAGTGCTGACAAAGGGCCAGCAGAAGCCACCCCCCCTCCCAACTTGGCAAAAAAATGAAACAAATCCAAACACCCAGACCCAATCCCCGCGCTCCGGCGTCCCATGGCTGTCCCGGGCAGACGTGAAGGCAGCTGGGCCCGGGGACACTCGAGTCAAACGACCCCCGGCCCCCGCGCCTGCCCGGGCTGGGAGGCCCCACCCCGCCCACCCTAGTGCCTGCGCCCGCCCCCCAGGGTCCCCAAGGGCGCGGAGCGCGCGGGGGTGGGACTCACTGCGGCTTCCGTAGCTGTAGCCGTCGCGATCGCGACGCGGACCCCGGGCATGCTCCACGATCACGCGCTCGCCACAGAGCTCCTTGCCGTTCAGCTCGTAAACGGCGTCGTCGGCGTCGCGGGAGTCCTCAAACTCCACGAAGCCGTACCTGGGGGAGGCGCGAGGGCGGGGCACCGGCGGGGCGTCGTTAGCCGGGCCGCGCACGCGCGCGCTCCCGCATCCCCCGCGCGCTCCCGCGGCGCCGCGCCGCCGCCATTTTGCAGGCCCTGCCACGCGGCGCCGCGGCCTTGGCCGCCTCGTCGTTTGTAGAGCCCCCGCCGCCGCCAGGCCCGGGGCGCTGGGCGCGGGCGCCCAGGACCGACTCACCCATTTTTGAGGTCTACTTCGAGGAGGCGGCCATAGCCGCTAAAAAAGCGCTGGATGTCCTTCTCCCGGACGTTGTAGCTCAAGCGTCCTATGTAGACGCGCGGCATGTCCGTGACGGGCTGGGGGCCCAAGGCCTGGCTGGCGAACTGCGGACCGCAAAACAGTGGCCGCGGTGCGGGTGCGGGGACGGCGAGAGCCCGAACACGCGCCTCACACCGCAGCGGCGGCCGAGTCCAGCCACACAATGGTGCGCGCGCGCGCCAGGGCTACACTATATGGGCGGCTGTCGGGGGCGGGGCCTGTCGGGTGACGTCAGCGCGCAGCACGTACCCTCCCGCGGAGGCCCGAAAGAGTGCCTTGCGAGTGTACCGCTCGCGAGGTTTTGGTGAAGTGCGAGTACGCTCGCTTCCAGAATATTCTCCAGCCCTCCCGATCCGTCTTTGTAAACATAATATCCCATAGTCCAGACGCAGACTGGTCTTCTAATTTGTACTGCCTAAAAAACTTCCTCTGCGTGATCTCGTCGCGGTTGGAGCTCGGGAGGCGGGCTAAGGGGCCTCCGTTTTTCATTGGTTCTGAAAGGTGTCATAATAGGCTATCGCGGTCTCTGATTGGTCGTTTAAAAGGAGGCCGCGAATTTCCTCCACCGATTGGCTTACGCTCATTTTGGTGGGGAACGCGCTCTCTGACACGGTTTATTAGCCGTTTTACATAATCCAAGGATTACGCTGGGATGTCGGGCTGGTGCCGCTAGGGTCGCGTTGCCAGCGCGCGGACTTGGCGGCTTCGGTTCCTCGGGGTCTCACTCAACAGCCTTCATCAGCTGTTTCCGCCTCCCTGCACGTTCCTCTCTCCCTCCGTGGGTCTTAACTGGAGCACTGGCAGCTTGAGTCACTTGTAGATTGGAGCGTCCCAGGGAATTCACTCTCTGTAGGCGCTCAAAAGGGAGCGCGGCCAAGGGCCCTGGCACCAAAGGCAGTGCTCAAGAACGTTAAGCAAGACCTGGCAACCCTCCTACAGCGATGAGCTCTTTTTTCTCCCCTGAGTTCATGATTCCAGTACTCTCCTTTTCCCCAGGTGGTTTGGAAGACACTTGACTTATGTGACAAATATACGTTTGTAAGTTTATCAAATAGAGATGCCATTGAAAGCTGGAGAACTAGATGAAAACCGCAAAGACCGTAAGTTTTAAGTGGAGAGCAGAAGACCCAGGACCATGTCCTGGGGTGTTCTGAAATTTTAAGTAACAGAAAGGAGACTGGGAAAGAGGAGTCGGGTGTCACGGAGATAACACTGGCTGTTTTTGAGTGGTGCTACCTCAACATCCTTCAGTGAAAGGGGGTGATTTTGTGCTCCTGGAGTCATTGGCAGAGACTAGAAGCATTGTTGATTGCCATGACCCGGGGAAGGACTCTACTGGTATTTAGTGTACAGAGGCCATGTTCCTGGAATATAACTAGTAAGGAAATGAGAATTCAACAAATTGATAACATCTTTCGCTCATCAAATTGACAATATTTAAAAATTTGTTAATATTCATTATTTGCAAGAGGTTAGCCAAGAAATGACACTTGTATAGTGTTGGTAGGACTGAACGTTCCTTTTTTGCGAGGAAATGGGGTAGTACTTAATAAAGGATGCATATGGGTTGTAGGTGTTGCTTCCTCTCTCCTTGTAATTCACTGTCAAAGAAAAAGATGTAACTAACATCATTGTCTCTTTCCCAAAGTCCAATGCTACTCCTAACAAAAAAGCCAAGAGCATCTGCTATAGAAGAGAAAATATCATCGAGGGGGATGTTGGACCATCAGTGTTCTGTGGAGTCCTGTTGAGAATCTAACTCTTGGTAATTTGGAAGGATGATTCAAAAGAGAAATGATTGATGTGCAGCATGAAACTCATTTCTCTAGACATCTACAGTTGTGGTAGATAAAGATCACTCCATCACTGCTTATTCTAAAATTGTGGAAGTAACTGCAACAGTCTGTCAGCAAGAAAGGGAGAGTTGCTTCAGTCTGATTCAGTAAGAGTGTTAATAACTTCAAGTTCCTAATGACCCATATTATCAGAGGCAGTCTGAAGTAAAAGGCATAATGATTGTGGTTTTCAACCCAATGCATATGTTAGTCAGAAGCCAAAGGGATTTTACAAGCCCTGTGTGGTTTGAAGTGGATATAAACCAGATTCTGATAGATTTTGCTATCTTATGTCTGAAAAATTTAGCATTTCAGCAGCTGTCATCATGAGTGGGTTTTGGAAGAACATGGCAACTATGATGGTTAATTTTAGGTGTCAACTGATTGGCTTAAGGAATGCCTGGATAGCTGGTAAAGCATTATTTTTGGGTATGTCTGTGAGGACGTTTCCAGAAGAGATTGGCATTAGAATCAGTGGAATGAGTAACAAAGACCTGCCTTCACTCAGTACAGGCTGGCACCTTTCATTTGGCTGAGGGCCTGGATAGAACAAAAAAGCAGACGAAAGGTGAATTTGCTTAATCTTCTGGGGCTGGGCCACCCATGTGCTGGTGGACATCAAACCCCGGGCTCTATGGTCTTTGAACTCTGAGACTTGCACCAGCACCCCTCCTCCCAGGTTCGTTCTCAGGCCTTCAGCCTTGGATTGAGAATTACACCATTGACTTTCCTGAGGCCTTTGTATTTGAACTGAGCCAAACTACTGACTTCCCTGGTTCTCCAGCTTACAAGTGGCCTATGGTGGTACTTCTCAGCTTCCACAATTGCCTTTCTACTATCTATCTATCTATCTATCTATCTATCTATCTATCTATCTATCTCTCCCTCCTATTGGTTTTAGCTCTCTGGAGAACACTAATACAGCTACTCAAGTGTATTTGTATGGAATGAAGTGAATATAGCAGCGGTTGCTCCAGAAACAATGCAGAAATGGAAACTCTCAGTGACAGAGTGAGAAAGAATCATGAATCAGATGATTGAAAACTCCTCTGAGGCTCTTCCAACTGGAAGACTAGAGTAATTGTTGCCAAGGTAGTACAAACCCTTGTTTTAAAACTTCTGTATGGGGTTTATCTAGAATAGAGTGTCTGAACGTCAGCACTATTGACCTTTGGGGCTGGTTAATTCTTGGTCATGGGGCTATCCCATGCATTGCATTGTAAGATGTTTAGCAGCATCCCTCGCCTCTACCCATGAGAGGCCAGTAACTCCCTCCCATCTCCAGGTGTGACAACCAAAAATGTTTTCAGAGGTTGACAGATGTCCCTTGAGGGACAGAATTATCCCTGTTGAGAACCACTAATGGACTGTTTCTGAGAGTGAGGGGAGGGAATATGTGGTGCTAAGATTCAGCCTCCCTTGTGTTCTACATGTTCAAAGATTACCTGGTGTTTTCAAACAGGCATTGAAGGATAATGAGGTTGCTCTGCTCAAGGAGTGCAAGGATATCCTGAACTATTTAAATATTTGGTATTGGCCAGGTGTGATGACTCACACATGTAATCCCAGCACTTTAGGAGGCCAAGGCAGGAGGACTGCTTGAGCCCAGGAGTTCGAGAGCAGCCTGGGCAACATAGATCTTGTTTCTGCAAAAAAATAAAAAAATGAGTTGGGTTTGGTGGCACACACCTGTAGTCCCAGCTACTTGGGAGGCTGAGGGAGGAGGATCACTTGACCCTGGGAGTTGGAGGCTGTGGTAGGCTGTGATTGTGCCACTATACTCCAGCCTAGGCAACAGTGGCCCCCTACTAAAAAAAAAAAAAAAAATTAGCTGGGCTTGGTGGCTCAGCCTGTAATCCCATGCCTTTGGGAGGCTGAGGTGAGTGGATTGCCTGAGCCCGTGGGTTCGAGACCCGCCTGGGCAACTTGGCGAGACCTCATCTCTACAATAAAAAAATCAAAACTTAGCCGGGCGTGGTAGCGCGTGCCTGTAGTTCCAGCTACTTGGAAGGCTGAGGCGGAAGGATTGCCAGAGCCCAGCAGGTCGAGGTTGCAGTGGCCGGGAGCGGCCACTGCACTCCAGTCTGGGCAACAGAGTGAGACTCCAACTCAAAAAAAAAAAAAAAAAAAGTTATTATCTGAGTGATAAACGGAGGAATTGTAATGATTCGACTATGATTAACAGTGAACATACAGATTTTTTTCTTACTGAATACATGAATTTGGGCCCACGACACCCAAGCCCATACCTAATAAAATGCTTGCCCGCAAAGACTAAACTGTTTACTCACTGGTTCTTCACAGAAAAATCTGCCTACTCCAACTTACATGATTAACTTGTAAAGATTCCCATGGCATGGTTTTAAGAAGGCTAGTTTTAATATATGCATGATCCCATTTTTGTAAACAACAACCACCTCAAGCCCTAAAAGCGCCAGTGCTTGATATGACGACCTATGTGTGTATTGACTGGGCTTGTGGTTGCTTTTGAACTGCAGTGGGGGTAGGTGCTACACAATTGTGTCTCCTTAACTCTTTCACTACCCTTGTTACCCCTCCTTTTCCTACCAACTTCTTACTTGAATGTGCCAAACACACGCCCACCTCTGGGTCTTTTCTGTGAACAAATAAAATCTACGAACGTCAAGTGGAAACAATGGACACAGTGAACCAGAGATATAAATTAGTGAGTCTGTCACACATGGGAGGAAAACCTCAAAGGAGTAGGTTTAGACGGAGAGCAGCGATGTAGGACCACATTCTGGGGACTGTTGACTCCTGCATAGAATTCCTATGGCTGCCATACCACGCTGCTACCTACTTCATGGCTCAAAGCAGCACACATTTGTGGTCTTACAGTTCTGGAGGTCAGAAGTCGGCTGTGGTTCACCGAGTGAAATTCAAGATGCCAGTGGACTGCATTCTTCCAGGAGGCTCCAGGGGAGAATCACTCACTTGCATTTTCCAGCTTCTAGAGGCTCCTCATTCTTTGACTTATGGTTCCTTCAGCTGTCTTCAAAGCCATCACTTTGGTTGAGATCTGCCTACATCCAATCACTGTGAGCCAACCTCAGCCTCCTTTGTCACATCTCCTTCTCTGACTCTGAGTCTCCTACCTCCCTCTTATAAGGACCTTTATGATTATGGTGGATCCACCTGGATAATTTGGGAGAACCTCTTCATTTAAAGATGCTTAACTTAATCACTTTAGCAAAGTCCCATTTGCTGTAATATACAAGGTGGCATCATCGCAAGTTCCAGGCATTAGGATATGCACATCTTTAGGGGAACCATTATTTTGCTTATCACAGGGACAATGAAAATAGCTAAATATAGAAGTGGCAACTGGGAAGAAATGGCTAAAGAAGTAGGGAATAAATCCGAAGAGTGTGGTGTCACAGAAGCTAGGTGGGGAAAGGGCTTCAGGGAGGAAGTGGTCAACCGATAAACAGAAGGTTCATAAGCCCTTCACCCAGCAATGTATTTGATACTCCCAGAAATCTGTTTGACAAACAAGAGGGCCAGTTTGTAAACTGTAGGTCCAAGGATGCTTATCCTAGCATGGAACACTCTTCCACAATGAAAAATAATAAGATTATTTATTTACAAATTTCCTGAATGCCTACTGTTGCTGATCACCGCTCTCAATGGGAATAACAGTGAAGGGATACATCAGCTCTGAAAATGAGGGCTTCAGCCAACTCTGGCTGACACCTCTGTTGTAAACAACATTCTCTTGGAATGCAGCCTCACCACTGTGTACGTAGTGTCCATGGCTTCTCTCAAGCTACAGCAGCAGTTTTGAGCAGTGATTGTATTAAGTGGTTGTAACAGAGACAATTGTATGAAGTGGTTGTAACAGAGACGGTCCAGCCCACAAAGACTAAACTGTCTACTCACTGGTTCTTCACAGAAAAATCTGCCTTCCCCGACTTAGGTGATTGACTTGAAAAGATTCCTTTGGCATGTTTTTAAGAAGGCTAGTTTTAATGTATGCGTGAGTCCATTTTTGTAAACAACTACCACCCCAAGTCCTAAGAGTGCCAACGCTTGATATGACGACATATGTGTGTATTGGCTGGACTTGTGGTTGCTTTTGAACTGCAGTGGGGGTAGGTGCTACACAATTGTGTCCCCTTAACTCTTTCACTGCTCTTGTTACCCCTCCTTTTCCCACCAGCTTCTTACTTGAACGTGCCAAACACAATGCCTATCTCTGGGTCTTCTCACTAAGCTGCTCCCTGTATCTGGAACTATCGTTTCCCATGATCTTTGCTTCCTTTTGGCTTCTGCTGAAAGCTATTGCTATGGTTTGCACACGTCCTACGAAAGTTCATGTGTTGGAAACTTAATCCCCAGTGCAACAGTGCTAAAGTGGGGCAAATAAATGGGGGCACAAATTGAGCATTCCTTATCCGAAATGCTTGGGACCAGAAGTGTTTAAGATTTCAGATTTTTTTCGGAATCTGGAATATTTGCATATACATAATGAGATATTTGGGGGACGAGACCTAAGTCTAAACACGAGGTGATAGGGTCATGGGGGTGGATTGTGATTGTGGGAGAAGTTGGTTGGTCACTGTGAGTGGATTGTTATAAAGCGAGTCCAGCCCCGGTGCCGCTATGTACTGTGTGAGAAGTCAATTTCTTTTCTTTACCCTGTTTGTGGTATTCTGTTACAGCAGCAGAAAACAGGCCAAGACAGTTATCACAGGGGCCTCCACTAACCACATATTAAAATATAGCCTCTTTCTCCTGCACTCTGTATCTTTTTACCCTGATTTTTTTTTTGTGTGTGGAACTTTCCATCACTTGATGTATATTTATATTGTCTCCCCATGCCCCACTAAAATATACACATCACTGGAGCAGAGATATTGGCTGTTTTTCCACCAAAACTAATATAAATAGAAAATTCCATGTGGATTTGGAGACTGAAACACTCAGACATTGTTAGTGGGAGTGTAAATTGTCACAATCACCTCGGAAAGCTGTATGGTAGTGTCTACTGAAGTCGTCTGCTAGAGCTGCAAGCTGGCAGTGCTACCCTGAGACCTAGCAATTCCACACCCAACAGAAGTGTGTACACATGCCCTGCAAAAGAAATGAATTAGAAATTCATGGAAACCTCGTGTGTAACAGCCACCAAACTGGAAACCACTCAGAGACCCACCAGCAGTAGAATGGATAAACAAGTGGGGGTACAGATGGAATATTCCTTATCCAGAATGCTCAGGACCAGAAGTGTTTCCGATTTCAGATTTTTCTGGATTTTGGAATATTTGCATATACATAATGAGATGTCTTGGGGATGGGACCTAAGTCTAAATATGAAATTCACTTACATTTTACATTCAATTTTTGCATGTGGCCTGAAGGTAATTGTGCCTGACACAAAGTTTGTGTTAAGTACTTATGTGTGGAATTTTTAACTTGTGGCTCATGTCAGTGCTGAGAAAGTTTTGGATTCTGGAGCATTTTGGATTTTGGATTAAGGATGCTCAGCCTGTATATTCACATCATCCACATGGCAGTGGGAATGAACTGCAGTGATACATAACAAAATTAAAGAATCTCACAAACAATGTGGAGAGAAGACCCAAAGGAATCACACTATGATTCTTATGATTCTTTGTATGCATAATTGAAAAACATGTGAAATTAATCTCTGGTGTTAGAATTCAGGGTACTGGTGTCCCTTGGGGGTGATTGGAAAGAGGCCTGAGAGGACACTGGAGTGCTGGTCATGTTTTTTTTTTTTTTGAGTCAGAGTCTCACTCGGCTGCCCAGGCTAGAGTGCAGCCTTGACATCCTGGGCTCAGACGATCCTTCTGCCTCAGCCTCCCAAGTAGTAGGGACTACAGGCAAGCGCCACCATGCCTGGCTAATTTTTTTGATTCTTTTTTGTAAAGATAAGATCTTGTTATGTTGCCTAGGCTGGTCTTGAACTCCTGGGTTCAAGCAATCCTCCTGCCTTGGCCTCCCAAAGTGCTGGGCTTAAAGGAGTGAGCCAGCGTACCCAGCCTTTGTTTCTTGAGCTGGGTGCTGGTTACACAGGCATGCTCTGTTTGTAAAAATTCATTGAGCTATACACTTATGATTAGTGTCTTTTTCTGTATGTATGTTGTACTTCACTGGAAAATATTTTAAATAGGGTGATACATCTCTGAAGAAAATCACAACTACTTACTTGAGCTGGAAACCTTTGGGTCATGTTGGAGACTAAAGCTATACTATGAACAGAATTTGTACAAAAATTTTTAGTCTTTGTCCATAAATGTCAATTTGTCTGAATCAATTAGTTGTTCATTATTTTGGGGAGGGGTTGTTTTCCAATTGAGTTTTCTGTATGCTGGGACTGTGCTCCAGGGCACTGAAGGTGTGGCTTTGTCGCCACCTGGTGGTTATTCATGCAATTACAGTGCTAGATAAATGACTAGCTAACTCATTTCTGCCTCAATGAAGCTTCTATCAGAGTTAGAAGGTCTTTGTGTGTCTCTGAATCCAATTTTTCTGGTTGTCAAGCCTCCTATTCACCCAGAAGCTTTCCAGCTGTTACTTGACTACCACGCTTGAGTTCACTGCTTGACTAGGCATCCAAATCCATTGTTGGACATCTTTTACTTTGTGTAAATTATTCCTTATTTAAAGTAAAAAGTGGCTGCCTTGATTTGTATACCCACTGATCCTAGTTGTGCCCGAGGCCATGCAAATAAGTATGTTTCCAATAAATGGGTCTTTCAGATGTTGGGGGTAACACTCATGTCCTCTCCTGTGGTTAAATATCCAGTCTCCCAAATATCCCTCCTGTGACTTGGTTTCAAGTTCATTTGTCATCCTGGCTCCTGACAGCTATGTGCTCAGACTCACCTGTGGCCCTCTTCAGCTGTGACCCTCAGAGCTGACCTTGGCCCTCCTGGACTTGTTTTGACAGGTCTGTTGCTGCTTCAGCCACACTGTTCCCCAGGCTAGTTAAGAGCTGGGACTGCTGTATGCACAGGTGGTAACAGGTGCCTAATTCCTCACTCAGTCCTACTTCTCCCACTGCTTGGAACCAGACTGGGATCAAGGGACTCCCGGAATAGCTCGTGGTGGCAAAGCAATGTTGGCCTTTGCATGGCAGGCTAGGCAGCAGATTGGAAATCTAGTAATTATGCAGATAGACTCAGGATCATGGCGCAGATTCCTGGGTGTGATGAGGAATTAGAAACGTTGATGAGGAAAATCCTGACTGGCCATGCGTCAGGTGACGTACATGAGGCCATGGGGAGATCAGAAGACAGTTGCAGAGTCCACAGCACACTTCAGTGGGCACCGTGGTCTTCAGGCCTGTCAGAATTCCATGGAAGGCCATGCTGGGGTCCCCCTCCAGCTCCTCCCCAAAACCAGTGCATGTAGATTTCTGGCCTGGCACTGAGTTGTGGCTTGTAGATATTTTACCCATCATTAGTTCCACATACTGCTATCTGGACACATTTAAGCTGAAGTATGTTCCTGAACGCCAAGTGGGTACTCATACTCTTCACTGCAGCCCTTATTCTGGTTGCATCAAAGAGCGGTTCTCTGATGTCATAGGGAGGGAGAAGCTGAGCGGAACTGCAACTGTAATGAACTCATTGCCCAAAGTGCGTGACAAGGCAAGACGCCAAGACACCAGGGTTGCAGCAAAGAAAGAGGTTTAATCATGGGGATCCCGATATGGGAGGAAAGAAACCTCGAGTCTGTCTCCCAGAGGAGTTTGCGGCTAGGGACTTTAAGGGTTTTGGAATGGGCTGAAGTGTGGAGATTGTTGATTGGTTAAAGAGAAAGGTAGGGTCATAGGGCAGGAGATGAGAAAACTGTATTCTTAGGCTGATTTGGTTCTTCTGTGGGGGTCTTCAAACTGGTTGCTGTCAGCTGTTCTGCTGGAATTTGGAATCTGAAAAACATCCCAAACAATTCTTTTAGAAAAGCCTTGTGAGTCTAGTGTCAGAGATCCTGTCTCTAGGAACGAGAGAATGCAAATGGTCAGTATCTAGTGCTACTTGACTCTCGGTCATTGAACGGCTACAAGGAAGTGGCCAAAGTGCAGCCTGATCGATGCTTAATTATAACCATATTTCTGTCCAGAACCTGGCATGCAATTCTTGTCCACCCTGTGGGGTTAATCGAATCGCAACATGCCAGAGCCACAGAGCCCACCTCCGAGAAGAGTGAGGGGACATGAGTCTCTTTTAGGTGTCTCGAATGGCCCAGGCCCATTGCTGGTCTCAGGGGACATAACCAGGAACAAGACAGCGCAGCCGGGCCACCCAACAATTGCAGTCCCAAGGCAGTGGTCCGCAGACATTGGCGGGCACCGTTTAAACACACAGACACGCGGGCCCCATGGTCGGAGCTGGGTTCAGCGGGTGCCGGCAGGGCGTGAGGATCGGCCTGCTAAAATTTCCCCATTGGACTGCCAGGCGGGTGGCCTCTCTAGCAAAGGAAGAACTAAAGGGACACAAAACAGGTTGCGAGTGGGAACCGGGGGGAGGGGACTGACTGCCAAGAGGCAGGAAGGAGACTTTTGGAGTGAAGAAAACGTTCCATACTGATGGGGCGTCTACACAAATGCATACGTTTGCCAAAACTCATCCAACAGTCTACTTCCCTGGCAAATTCTACCATCATCAATAAAGAAGCTAAGAAACAAACCCAAGAAGCCAGCAGATGTTTTGGGCCACCTATTTTTGTCCCCAAGGAGCCTTGGTTGAGACTCACCCTGAACCTCCCGATCATCTGAGCAAGGATGAGAACTCAGACCTCCAGGCCTGAAGGGGGCGCTGTCTGCCGCGGTGTCTCCCCCTCAACGGGCCGTGGGGAGGCCCACTCTGTGCCCACTTTCCCCCCAGTTTTGCCACGGAGATCGTTTTTCTGGGGCTCGCTTCGTCGTCCATCTTTTGTGATAGGCCGATTCTGGCCCCCTTCCAGCTGCCTTCAGGGACGGAGGATTTCTGGGGAATGGCGATGTGAGGTGTGGGCTGGACACGGAGCAGAAAGAGCCGTAAGGCTGGGGCTCAGTCTGGGTCTGGGGCAGTTTCGCTCTCAGATTCCTCCCCCCCATCCGGGATCCCCTCCTGAGCACTTTGGCCCTTGCTAAATCCCTGGAGTTTGGGGTTCTGCCTGCTTAACCTCTGCGAGCCCCTCAGTCTCCGCCTCGGAAAAATGGGCATGAAGCCGGCTCGTCGGGCGGTGATGGAGTGGGTGAGATGGCGAGAGGGGCTTTTGGCGCTCGTCCTGGCGTGGGTTCCTCTGGAAGCAGGCCCCGAGACAGGACTCAAGCACGACTAGTTCATGTGGGAGGCTATCCCAGGAAACAGCGGTAGAGACGACATGGGATAGGGCCTGAGAGGAGGTCAGCGGGCGTGGGAGACAGTGCAGCGCCCGCCTCAGAGGAGGGCAGAGGGGGGCCTCTTCCAACCAAGCCGGGGGCAGGGAGATGGTCCCTGGCCCCCTCCTGATGGGGGGCTGTGAGTTATTTCAATTTGCCGGTGTTTCCAAACATTGGCCACCCATGCTTTTGATGTGACTCCTAGTCATAGGGGCCCCTTAAAGGGCAGGGTGCAGGGCTTTGGAGTGGTCCAGCTTCGTACCTTCCAGCAACACAGCAAGGCATCTCCTCTCCCTGAGCCTCACTCCTCATCTGTAAAATGGACATAGTGGTAAGCTGCCTCACTGGGTTGAGTTGAGAAGTAGCTGAGATTGCGCATCATCAATGCCGGGCATGATGGAGACCAAGAGTTGGCAAAATTTTTCTGTGAAGGGCCGGGCAGTCAATACTTAGGCTTTGTGGGCCATATGGCCTCTGCTGCACTTACTCAGATCTGCCCCTGTAACGCTCAAGCCACCGGAGGCTATATATGTATATATTAATCAACAAGAAATTAATTTTATTGTTAAATCCAAGGAAGCCAGGAACAAATAATCAGAATCCTATCCTTGGAGGGCAATTTAGGTGGCCAAGACAGTTGGGGAGAGGATGACAGCAAGAGGGTGGGCAGGAACACATCGAAACAGCAGGTGGAGAGAACCCCTTCACTCTGGTGCAGCCTCCATCAAATACCCGTTCTCCGGAGCGAGGTACCTGTCTCCTCCCTCAGACTCCATATACACGTCTGGGCTGTCGTTGCCCATACCCTCCAGCCCATGTCCAGGCCGCCACTACCTCCACCTCAGGCCTCATCCCTGCCCCGCTCACTACCCTGCCTGCCTCGCCGCGACCCCCCCGCTTGTGCTCGCCATCTGGATCACGGTCCAGGTTCCTGCGCCGCTCACGTTCACTCTGATGACTCTGAGGTCCTTCGCGGTCACGATGCCGGCCCTTCTCCTCTCGACCATTAGGGCCATCAGGACCAAGTTCCCCAGAAAGCCCATCACCAGGAGGCGCATCACCACCCTCAGAGGGTAAATATTATAAAAACTGGCGCTGACCCCTTCCGTAGAGAATGAGTGGAAATGGACGGAATTGTGGGAGATTTCATTTTTTTTCTTCCAGAGGGAAGAAATGTCTCTTACTCATCTTTATGTCTTCCTGCAAGGGACCTGGCACATAGTAGGTGCTCAGGAAATGTTTACCGAAGGAAGAAATACAACCTATCACAAAGGGAAGGGAGTGACTTTTGGAGTCAAACAGACCTGAGTTCAAATCAGTGTATTCTCGGTGTGGCCTGGGCTAGGACTCTCTCCCTCTCGGAGCCTCTTGGCCTGTAAAATAGGCTAAAGAACAATGCCGACCACATAAGGTTGTTGGACGTGTTAGTCGGCAAAAAGTTGCATGATTAAAAAATATTTTTGTCTTGTTTTGTTTTTTGAGTTGGAGTCTCACTCTGTTGCCCAGGCTATAATGCAGTGGCATGCTCACGGCCACTGCAGCCTCAACCTGCTGGGCTCAGGCGATCCTTCCTTCTCCTTACGTCCAAGTAACTGGAACTACAGGCATATGTCTCCATGCCAAGCTAATTTTTTGATTTATTGTAGAGATGAGGACTCACCAAGTTGCCCAGGCTGGTCTAGAATCTGTGGGCTCAGGCAGTCTTCTTGCCTCGGCCTCCCAAAGTGCTGGGCTTACAGGCTTGAACTACTGCACCCTGCCGAAAAAATATTTTTAAAAAGAAAGCACCTCCCATGTTTTTTTTTTTAAGTCAATCTCACTCTGTCACCCAGGCTAGAGTGCAGTGTCACGCTCACGGCTACCACAGCCTCAACCTGCTGGGCTCAGGAGAGCCTTCTGCCTCAGCCTTCCAAGTAGCTGGAACTACAGGTGTGTACCACCATGCCTGGTTAATTTTTTGATTTATTGTAGAGACGAGGTCTTGCCAAGTTGCCCAGTCTGGTCTTGAACCTCTGGGCTCAGGCAATCCTCTCACTTACAGCGTTCCAAAGTGCTGGATTATAGGCGTGAGCTACCGTGCCGGCCCCCCTTCCATGATGTTTTAGCTCATTATTCTCAATCCTTAGTTCCTCTGGATTGAGGATCAGTTTTTGTCTCCTCTAATCTGCACAACCAGCTTTCTCCAGCCTCTCTTGGGCTCTGGCAGGAGGTGGAGGGAGGAGGGCACCTCTCCAGGGGGGAGGGGTGTCTGTAAAGGGGGAAGGAGGGGAGGAGACTCAAGCTTCCTGTTAGGAATTCAGGACCAGGCCGGCAATAACCGCAATCAGTTTTTGCCTCAAGGGCTCAGTGTTGACTGTAAAGAATTAATGGCCAAGAAAGGTGTCTGCCAATTATTTTTCCACTCAAGGTGCAGAGATTACAGAAACACAGCTGAGCCCAATTCAGATCCAGGCCTCCCAGCACTGGCTGGCAATTACTCCCCTGTAGACCTCACTCCCAGGAGTATGTGGGGGAGTCAGAGGGCTCTCTTTTGAGGGTATGTTGAGATTTCCAAATGTGTGCAGAACATTGTATGTTTCCACAGAGAAGAGGGTGAACAAGGAAGGACACATGTGTCTTGTGCTTTGGGTTGTCCTAGAAGCAGGTCCTGACACCAGGATTCTAGTGCATGCAGTGGGTTGGGAAGTGACCCCAAGAAACACCATGAGGAAGGTAGGGAAGAGAGATGGGAAGGATGGAGCATACAGGTGTGTTATCAAGCTCGCCGTACTGTAGCTGATCGGAGCTTAATGTCCCCTGGATCTGGGAGATGGTATAACACATCCATAGACATCTCAACATGATCTTATCTGAGGAGCAAGGGAGCTGGGGCATTTATATACTGACTTCCGTGGATCAGCGGGTGAGGGCTGCTCTGGGGTGTTCATTACTCGGCACCTCCAGCCCCTCTCACTTGGTGGCCAAGAACGTTCTCAGGCAGGAAATGCAGCTATTGGTAACTGCTGTGCCCCGAAGTGATCACTCCTAGAGTCTGCCACGACACAGGTTCAAGGTCCATTCTGGTCCAAACACTTAACACGTAAGACCTCGTTCAATCCCTGCATGTATCCAGGACTATATCAGCTAACCTCCTCTCCTCAGACCCAAGCCTCAGGGCTGAGATCGGTGGGGTGAGCGAAGCCCTCATCTCACATGCACAGAATTTAAGGGGCCACCAAAAGACAAAGCCATCAAATAATATTTTAATGCAATATGAAAAAAGAAATAAATGAATGCAAAAAAAAATCCATGGTGAACAAAAGATCAAAATTTTTAATCAAGACAGGATTTGTAATAGTGCTGAGCTGAGCCATATTGAAACCTCAGGCAAAAGGAAAAATCAGTAATTCTGATCTTGTTGTTCATCATGGATTTTCTTGCATTCATTTTGGTTTAAAAAATTATTGCATTAAAACACTCTTTATCTTGATTAATGATTTTTTTGGGGGGCATAACCTTATATTCGGTGCCTGAGGCAAATCCCTCACTCACTCCCCCTAGTCCTGGCCCTGCTCCCCCGCCCCGTTCCCCCTTTCTTAGTGCATGGTGCGTAGTCCATTTGGTGGCTCAGGTCAGAAATCTGGGGTCCCTTAAGCTCCCCTCTTTTCCTCCCCTCCCTGCTGTACCATTCCTGGTCATTCTGTTCTACCTCCAAGCGACTAACAAATCCGTCCTCTGTTTTCACCTCCGTTGCTACAACTCCTCTAAAGGCCCCAGTTCATGGTCTTCCTTGGGTCGCCAGGAACAGCTTCTTGGACCTTCCTGCAAGCTCTGATGTGTCTGTTCACGTCAGTGCTTCTGGCAGACATGCCAGTGGCTCTTTCTCTGGCCTCTGATTTTCTTCATGCCTCTGAGTCTTCCTGCAACTGTGTAAACTCTTGGTTCAGTATGGAATTTCCTATTCCCACTGTGCTTGTAGAGGCCCTGATTTTGTGACTTCATCCTGATGGACACCCCAGCCTGCTGCCGTCTCTCTGTCACCTTGGATGGTCCTCAGGGAAGCTCAAGGCATAGTCTCAGAGCTTCGACGAAGCAAACTGCCTCTGATTTTTCCTTATCCTCTCACCTTCTGGGATTTGTATTTTCTTACATTCCTGCATTGGGGCTAGGGCTGAAGGAGGTGAGGGCACTGAGAGTCCCAGGCAATGTCTTTCTCCTAGTCACATTTTTTTCTAAATCCTTTTACTTCCTTGGTTTCACCTCCAGATCTGAAAGAGATCACCTTCTTCTTATGGGGTGGACACGGTTCTGAACTTATTTACTGAATCCCGTCTCACAACTGCTTATAATAAACACCAGACTCAGATCTCCAAGTTTTGCTTTTGGTATGGGAAGGGAAGTTCCTAGAATTAAGAACCTCCCCCTGCCCCCACCAAGCCAGGTTTAGAGTCTACTGTCTCCATACAGACTCAAAGCTGACCATGCCCTCTTCATTTCAGGTGGTGTCTGCATTCCTCTTACGGTAATAAATATCCTTTATTTAATGGGGCTGGGAGAGGTGGGGAGAAGAAACACAGCATCATGATCCATGGGCATGAAAAGTAGACGAATCTATTTGACAGTTTCAAAAACATTGCCTTTACAAGCCCAAGTTCCCAATACATTTGCTCATGTCCTGAGCATTCATTATTTCTGGAGAGTTCCAGCAAATTCTGTTTAGCGTTTCCTCCCCACATCAGGGTCATATTTCCTCTCCTAGAGGCCATCTTTGCCTTGGGTACACTGATGTCCCTTTGATTCACTTATTTAAGTTCTGACTGGATGAAGAAACTCCTTGACTCATTGATAGTGAGATCCAAACTTTGAGTAGGAACTTCAATGAGGAAAAGGGAGACCTGGATTCCAATCCTGAATCTTAATAAAGTCCCTGAGTGGAAAATGGGGGGAAATCGCACCCCCAGACAAGTTGTTGGAAAGATTACATGAGATAATATGTGCACAGTGAAGCTTCAGGTAGCAGCTGGCATAGAGTACTGGCTCGGCGTCTGCTTTCCCGCCTCCTTTTTCTCCTCTCGGCCTCCTCGGTCTCCTGCCATCCGCTGCTCTCTGAGCTGAGCCTTCCTGTTCTAGAATTCTGGGCTTTCCTAAGCAGAGCTTAGTTTATTCACCCACTCAGCAAACTTAATCCAGCTTCCAACCTGGCTGTTGTACTGTGCTTTGATCAGTGTAAGTGGGCAGCCGTTAACCAAATGACTAAATATTAGTGTGACTTTCTCAGCACAGAGCCAGGTGTGTGCCCCAATGATGGACCTTGGAGTTGGGGATTTGCCCAATACCACTGATTATTTGACCATCATCTTTATTGTATGTGCACGTGTGTACGTGTACACACACACACACACACACACACACACACAGGTTTTGGGTCTTGGGTTTCAGCATCTAGGAGTCACAGGCTAGCAAATGTGTTGGGTTAAGGGAGGTGAGTCAGGGGGAAAGGAGAGACCAGAAGTCCCTCTAGGTCCCTACGGCCTCCCTCCCCATTCATACGCTCACCTGTCCAGCCCTCATAGCTCAGGGATTATTTTGTGTCACATTTGTTCTGAGTCCTGTGCACATACAAAGGTGGGTGGGACCTCGTCCTACAAAGCCCAGTGTGGAATGTTCCCTCCTGACCTCTTTACTCCTCAGCCCTGAATTGCCCTTCCTCTCTATCCTTGTGCCTCAGCCACAGTTGCCTCCTTCTGAAGACTGAGTCTCTTTTCCTGTCCTTCTGGTCCCTCTGTTGATACCCCACTTCCCTCTTCCCACGACTGGCTTCTCATTCTTCAGGTCTTAGTGCCCACGTCTCCTTTTCAGAGAAGCCTTCCTGAACTACCCCATCCGGATGTCATGAGATGATTTACTAGAGCACATCACTTGCTTCCTTCATAGCATTGATCCCAATCTGTGATTATTTTCATCCATGTCTTCATTGGCTTTTCTATCCTTCCCGCCAGACTGTACACTCCACAAGGGGACTAGCCATTTTTGTTTTGTTCACGACTCTCTCCCCAACACCTAGAATAGTGCTGGCACATAGTACATGCTTAAGAAATATTTGTGGAATGAGGCATGCCTACTTTCCTTTCCATTTTATTGTCTTAAATGCCTCTCACAGATGGCCAATGGGCCATATGGTTGACTCACTTTGGGAATAATTTCTGGGACCAAAGCTCCTTCTCACTCTTTAGAAGCAGCTAAGGTTGGATCCTCCAACATCCCTGAGCTTCCACGGGACAAATCCTGGACCCACGTTGCCAAGGCTAACCCAGCAGGCTGCTCTCTTTCTTTCTTTTTTTTTTTCAAGAATAATGAGGGACAGGGACAACCAGAACGTGAGAAAGCAGGAGTTTACTAAGAAGGTAGAAAAGCTCCTGCAGTGGGAAGGGACCCCAAAAAGGGTAGTCCTGCTTTCTTTCTAATAAGCAACTCTCCCTATATCTGGTGAGGGAAAGCCAGGGAGCAAGAAATAGTAACTTGTAACTGACTATACGAAAACTGTGTGAACTTGGACTAATTAATTACTACGGACAGCAGTTTTTTTTCATTTTAAAAAAGGAAATAACAGCACTAGGGGATGTCAACCTCAGCACTGTTGACACTTTGGGCTAGATAATTCTCTGTAGGGTGGTGTGAGCGTTCTGTGCATTTTGTGGGCTGCTTAGCAGCATCTGGCCGCTAGATGGCAGTAGCACACCCAGTTGTGACAGTCAAGCCTGTCTCCAGACTGACAAATGTTCCCAGGAGAGAAAAACCCACATCTTTTCTTCTACTTCCTCCTATTGAGAACCACTCCAACAATATCTGCCTTGTAGGATTGCTGGTAGTTTAAATGAGATAGGTCATGTTAAATATTTATATGACTAGCATAAAGGCTTAATAAATATTTAAAACCTGTTATTGTTTTGTTTTAGAGACAGAGTCGCCCTCTGTTGCCCAGGCTGGAGTATAGCGGCGTGAACATAGCTTGCTGCAGCCCCAATTCCTGAGCTCAAATAATCCTGCCTCAGCCTCCTGTAGCTGGGAGTACAGGTACATACCATCACGCCCAACTAATTTTTACCTATTTTGTACAGACAAGGTCTCACTATGTTGCTCAAGCTGGTCTTGAACTCTGGGGCTCAAGCCAGGCTCCCACCTTGGTCTCCCAAAGTGCTGGGATTGCAAGCATAAGCCACTGCATCTGGCCTATTATTGTTATTATTAACATCATTACATTGAAGACTGAAGGAGTCTCAGGCAGAGAGGCAGGTAGAACTAGAAAAATTCAATTCCCTGTCCATGGTGTGCTAGAACTGTCTTGTGCTTCTAAGCACTGATTGTTAGGTTTTCAGGAAATTTGCAAGCCAGTTAAACATAGCCATCTTTGAAATCGGCAATAGTAGGAGTATTTACACTATGGGAATTGGCAAATGCTACTTAGCAGGGCTTTATTTTCTGGGAGCCACCTAGCTACCACAGTGTCTCTTTAACTAATACACTAAGTGACAAGGTCTTGTGGTGGGTCTATTAACTACTGACGTTTTTGAAATGGTGATGAACATAATTGATATTTTGAGGTATCAGCAAAAACTGTAATATGACATGAAAATCTGTGATTTCTACTAGCAGCAAAGTCACAGGTACTGGTTTGTTGCTCATAATAAGATTTGAAGGAATTGCTAAATTTTAATGAGAAGTAGTAAAAAATAAAGATATTATTTTTAACAAAATCCATGGGCTCCCTGAATTCTATCCATAGACCCCAGTTAAGAATTCCTGCTCTGCTAGGTGGCTCACATCTGTAATCCCAGAGCTTTGGGAGGATCACTTAAGCTCAGGAATTCAAGACCAGACTGGGCAACAGAGCAAGACCTTATCTCTACAAAAAACAATAAAAAAGAAATTTAACCAGGTATAGCGGCATGCACCTGTAGTCCTAGCTACTTGGGGGGCTGAGGTAAGAGGATTGCTTGAGCCTAGGAGTTTGAGGCTGTAATGAGCTATGATTGTGTCACTGTACTCCAGCCTGAGCAATAGAGCAAGACCCTGTCTCTGGGAAAAAAAAAAAATCCCTGCTTTAGTGGACCCATTTAGTGGCAAAATGTAAATAAAACTGACCTGGACCTTAGTATCAGACAGGCCTAGATTTGAATCCCAAGTCTCCCAGTGACTTAGGTGAGCACACCTTAGTTTCTTCAGTCTCTGAAATGGGAATCTCACCTTCATAGGTTGTTGTGGAGATTAATTAAAAGAACCTATTAAAGTGTTTTAAGAGAGGCCTGGGCTGGGCGCAGTGGCTTAAGCTTGTAATCCCAGCACTTTGGGAGGCCAAGGTGGGTGGATTGCCTGAGCCTGCGGGTTCGAAACTAGACTGGGCAACTTGGTGAGACCTTGTCTCTACAATAAATCAAAAAATTAGCTGGGCATGGTAGCGCATGCCTGTAGTTCTGGCTACGTGGAAGGCTGAGAGGTCGACGCTGGGATGGCCATGAGTGTGCCACTGCACTCCAGCCTGGGGGACAGAGGGAGACTCCAACTCAAAAAAAAAAAAAAAAAAAAAAAGGCCTGGCACCAGAAGAGAGAGAGAGAGAGAGAGAGAGTGTGTGTGTGTGCTCGCACGCGCGTGTGTGTTCCAGGGGAGGGACTTTACAACATCTCACCCCCAAGTGTCTGCAGAGATCTGGCTTTGAGCGGCTTGGTGGCAGAGCGCACTCCAGATGGCGCTCCTGGTTTGCCTTAATTTTTAGTTTCTGTCTGGATGAAATATTTGCTATGTCTATATCGGAAACAACAAATAGCATTATGATTCGCTTTTCACAAATTGTTAGTGGATTGCACATACTTTCATGCTTGATTTTCCACCATGTTTTGAACTGTTACAAAATGACTTTCCTTCCTTCCTTTGGGATGTTGGAGCCTGTGTCCCAGTGAAGAAGGGGCATTGTGTCCCCCCTTCCCTCCTTGCCTTCCCCATGGCACAGCAAGCGAAGAACCATATTATCTCCCTTCCTCGGCCTGGAAGCTTTATTATTCCCAGGCACAGGACCATTTTTCCAGCTCATTAGAATCTGGAGCTAAGATAAAAGAGGGCAGAACCATTAGGTAGCAATTTATATGTAAATGTGGAAGTTACCAAGGAAAAACAGTTGGCATTTGTTCCTTAGGAAACATTCAAGCCGGGACCTTCAGGAAAACGGTTATCAGTGTCTAGAACCTTGATCACACACACAAGTTCAGTACCTACCTGCCCCCACCCCTCTGCTGGGCTCAAAGTCCGTTCTCCTTGTCTTCATCCATGGAGAGACTGAGGTCTGAGGTCACAGAGTGCGAAATGTGCAGGGCCAGGACTTAAAACCCACAGGTGGACTCCAAAACCAGTGCTCGGCCACTGGTTCATGGGTTCCCCCAAGAGAAGGGGCCCTCTCTGACTAGCCTGAAGCCTCACACTCCCCTTTCTCCTTATTTTAGTTTGTTCAGCCTGTTTGGGCTGACAGAGACCTTCTCCTTTGACCCAAACCATAGTTGGCATCCTCTGTGCACCCTGCTTGACGCGAGGCTTGACCTTGGGCTTTCCTCTCTGTCCTCTGATAATTCAGTTTGAGCAAGAATCTGCTAAGTCTGTTTAGCATCTCCCTGCCATCAGAATGTTATTACCCTGGCCTGCCTTCAACAAGAATTCTGTTGAATTGACTAATAGAATCCCACTCACTCCAATGTTTCCTTTTAGGAATTTTCCATCCACTGACCTCCCTCCCCCTGCTCCTTGGCTATAAATCTCTACTTTGTTGAAGTCAGGGTTGAGTCCAATCTCTTTCCCCTACTGCAGGACCCCAGTGCAATTGTCCTTGTATCTACCACCGTGACCACTCATGAGTAAAATTTGCCTTATTAAAATAGCCGGTCATGGCACTGCATGCCTGTAGTTCTGGCTATTTGGAAGGCTGAGGTGGAAGGATTGCCGGAGCCCAGCAGGTCGAGGTTGTAGTGGCCGGGAGCGTGCCACTGCACTCCAGCCTGGGCGATAGAGTGAGACTCCAACTAAAAAAAAAAAATTTGCCCTATTGTCTTTAACAAGTATCATGAATACTTTTTTTTCCCCTTTAATAAGACTTAACTTCTGACTGAGGGGAAAAAGTATACAGTATACTCCATTAAAAAAGATTCAGATAAACAGGTGCTTTGCTCAGTGCTATGCTGTGTATGTGTGGACAACAGTTGCTTGCAAAAGAGCTCTCTGGCCTTGGTCTCAAGCTCTGTTACTGAAGTGTCAAGAATTAAAATGGAGCCGGGCTCGGTGGCTCAGCCTGTAATCTCGCGCCTTGGGAGGCTGAGGTGAGTGGATTGCCTGAGCCCGTGGGTTCGAGACCCGCCTGGGCAGGCGAGACCTCATCTCTACAATAAATCAAAAAATTAGCCGGGCGTGGTAGCGCGTGCCTGTAGTTCCAGCAACTTGGAAGG